>VCRD01004072.1:5485-38546 GCA_006783055.1 Trinorchestia longiramus
AAAGAAGGAGGGAAGGAAGGAGGGAGGGAAGGAAAGAGGGAGGGAAGGAAAGCGGGAGGGAAGGAAAGAGAGAGGGAAGATAAAAGGGAGGGAAGGAAAGTGGGAGAGAAGGAAGGAAAGGAGGGAAGGAGGACGTTGTCTCAGAAAAACTGCAGTTGTTGCTTGTTTATCAATAATTTGCATAATGCTTCATTAGTATACTAGATACACTGCCCTGTGAACCTTCCTTGCAATCCAGAATACCTTAATAATTTTTTTTCGAAGTGTATTTTATTTTTCACAATTTAAATCGCTCCTTTGTTCCTTATTTGTGCCTGGATAGCACTTTGACAGGCCCTGGCCTTAAAACTTTGGTGTTCCTGCTGAAATTATGCTTAATAATGCATTACTTTCTAAGTATGATGAAGTGCTGTTGATTGCGTGTCTTTTTTTGTGTATTATTGTTGATTAAACTGCCTTGAATTAGCCAGGCTCGACAGCGTATTGTCTACAATATACTTTGTACATTGTTTACAGCACCAATGTTTACCTTCGCATGTTTCTATCGTTTTCTCCAACATGATAATTATACTGATTTTTCTTTTAACACGTTTGTTGCGATTGCCTAGCTGGTACAAATCTTTACTTTGTGCATACAGTCACTAGAAAGCTTTGAAAAAAATTACAGAACCTAACCTGAGTGACCCACTGGTGGGTCGCATCGCAACAAACGTGTTAATTATGAACCCGGTTTATTAATTTTCTGCTTTATAGCCTTTCAGCATATTAACAGTCCACGTGTCTTCGTATGTTTTGACTTGCACAATTAACCTAATTTTCTTGTTACCTTATGCCATTTTATTTGTTCATTTTCATATTCCCTGTGATATTATTATACAGTGCCGTCTAAAATTAAAGAACAAATATAAAAACTCAAGTTTTCAAAAAATATGATTTTTTTGAATTTCTTACTGAGAGTAGACATACAATATTTGAAATATTTTTCATATTTTCAGGTTGCCTAAATAATACTACCACAGTTATTTAACATTTTATTACATTTTGAGTGTCAAAAATTAAGGAACAAAATAACATTTTAATCTAAACGAAGGTACCAAACAGATCAACGATGTTTTTTAAATATTTAGTACTACGACCTTTGTTTTCAATCACTGCAGCGCATCTAAAAACGTAGATATCCTAAATATCTATCACCTGCACAGGCGTAGGATTTCAGCAAATCTTGACATTGAACAACTGCAACCTTTGCTCATCACTGTTGTTAATTTAGCCACAAATCTTCAACTGTTGTTGGATTTCTCATCATAATTTTTTTCTTAGTCGTCCATAGGTTTTTTATTGGATTCATGTCGGGACTCTGAGAAGGCCAGTCCTTAACCTCTACTCCTTGATCCTTAAGGTAGCCTATAACGAGATTTGCCTTGTTGCAGAGGGCATTATCCATCACAAAAACAGGAGTATCAATTGAAGAATTCTACAAAACTGGCACATGTTGTTTTCGTACATCCTTGTAAACAGCTTCATTAACTCTTGTGTTTAAACGCACAAGAGGTGATGTGGCCTGGCCTGATATCCTACCGAAAACCATCACGCTTCCCCCACTAAACTTTATAATTTTTTATACAGTTTGATTTCAAACTTTCACCAGTTCTTCTTACAAAGTGTTTACCATCACTATCATATATATTAAATTGAGATTCATCACTGAAAAAATACTTTGTTCCAATCGTCTTCTGACCAAGTGACATGTTTTTTTGCAAATGTCAATCTTGCTGCCTGATTCTTTTTACTTATCAGCAGCTTTATCCGAGGAGATCTTGCATAAAGGCGTATTTCATGCAATCGCTTGGATACAGTTTGTCTTGAAACATTTGCACCACCTTTTATTTGACTAGAAATTTTATCCGTACGTAGAAAACGGTATTTTAGTGCTAGGCGTTTCATAACCCTGCCCTCTCTTACTGTAGTTTTCCTTGTTCTACGCGGCTTCTTTGTAATAGTTAGCCTACCAGTTTCATTATAAAATTTCACAATTCGGCTCACAACACTGTTAGAACGATTTATCTGTTTAGCAATTTGTTTAAATGTACGATTTTCTTTCGTAATTTCACAATTTCTGCTTTAACAGCTTCACGAACTTTGATTCGTTTTGGCATGGTTACAAACATTGCAGTGATGATAAACAGCCTATAGCTTCCTTATCTTTTTCTACTTTTATGAGAAAGCTGGTTATTTCAAAATCTTCATATATATTTTTAAATTTGGTTCCTTGATTTTGAACGCTCAAAAAGTGATAACTTGGTAAATAACTATGGTAGTATTATTTAGGCAACATGAAAATTTAAGAAATAGTTCAAAAATTGAATGTCTACATTTAGTGAAAATTCTAAAATATCGATTCACATCTTTTGAAAATTTAGAAGTTTTAATATTTGTCCTTTCATTTTTACATTACTGTGGTGCAATACTGGTACCATTAATGTGGTGCAGTACTTGTACCATTAATGTGGTGCAGTACTTGTACCATTAATGTGGTGCAGTACTTGTACCATTAATGTGGTGCAGTACTGGTACCATCACTGTGGTGCAGTGCTTGTAATGTGTGCACTTACTGCGATCACAGTCTTGTGCATCCTGGATAGTGTACTGCATGGTACCTTGCAGTACACTACTTTGCATGGTACCTTGCAGTACAGTTTCCTATAGGCGTACACCATCTCTCACAGACGTACAAGTATTTTTGTTATCTCTGTGTGAGAGAGGTGTACATCGTCTGCTATGAATACACTTCAGAACTTATTGTCTGTTCTATATTACGCTAGGAAAAACATTCTAAAATCTGTTTCATATGAATGCATAAACCTAAATCTCGAACGCTTAATCAATTCTCCATGTCCAATAATTTCTGTGGTCCACGTCTAGAAACTATAAACATTGTACATGCTCGAACACGTGTAAACAATATACATGCTTGAGCACGTGTAAATATTGTACATGTTTGAGCACGTGTAAACATTGTACATGCTCGTGCACGTGTAAATAATGTACATGCTCGAGCACGTGTAAATAATGTACATGCTCGTGCACGTGTAAACAATGTACGTGCACGTGTAAACAATGTACATGCTCGTGTTCGTGTAAACAATGTACATGCTTCAGCACGTGTAAACAATGTACATGCTTCAGCACGTGTAAACAATGTACATGCTTGAGCACGTATAATTTTAAGTCACTTCTGTGCACAGCATTTGCGCACTAGACTACGAATTTACGTATATTACGTGTACACGTGCAGATGTATGTACATCATGTGCATGCTGGACTACGAGCTCACTTGTATGACGTATACACGTGCAGATGTACATCATGTGCATGCTGGACTACGAGCTCACTTGTATGACGTATACACGTGCAGATGTACATCATGTGCATGCTGGACTACGAGCTCACTTGTATGACGTATACACGTGCAGATGTACATCATGTGCGTGCTGGACTACGAGCTCACTTGTATGACGTGTACCCGTGCAGATGTACATCATGTGCGTGCTGGACTACGAGTTCCACGTGCTGGACAACGCGTTCCTAGTACACAGACCAGGCATCAAGCGTCTCAGGAGGGACAAAAAAAGAGACCAGCTCACCTCTGCCCAGAACGCTCTCCTCCTCAACAAGATCACGCCTGAGCTCCACCTCATCTATGGCAAGAAGCAACACTGCACTCTGTAGAGTGGTGGGTCCTTGTCCTCGTGTCCGTGTACTGACATTTTTGGGAAATGGGTGTCCGTGCTTTGAGAGGATGGCTGAAATGGATGTCCATGGATGGATGAAATGGGTGTCCATGGATGGATGAAATGGGTGTCCGTGCCTTGACAAGGATGGATGAAAATGGATATCCGTGCCTGGACATGAATGGATGAAATGGGTGTCAGATCCTTGACATGGATGGATATCCATGGATGGTTTAAATGGATGTCCGTGTTCATAGAATGGGTATCCGTACTTCATACAATATGAAACAGCCCCACCACTTATATAATGCACGGTTTTTCGTTGCGTGGGATTCTTTTCAAAAATGGATGTTGATGAAATAAATTTAGGAATTTGTGGAAAGTAAATCATAGCCCTGTTCGGTGTACGATTGTTGTATGGGTTTTGTAGGTAACGTGTGACGTGCAATGAAGACATTAGTGTCCTATGCTTTATAGGGTGCTTTGGCTAATAGTAGTATAGGTTAGTAATGCATATTGCTTCAGTATGGGTCATTAATATAAAATATTTACGACTATAAAGTGAGTAGACTTGTCATAATTGCACTATTCACTGGACTTGTTTAAATTGTAAAATTAAAATAATATTTTATTGATGAAAATTTCGTTCTTGCGTATATTTTGGCTGACTGAAAGCCGCGAGCTTCTGTCCAATGAATGAGGCAGAACGTGTCTCTTGGTACGCCACTGTACGAGTCCATCAAATAGTACATACTGCAGGGCTTACCTGCAAAAAATCTACGGACTTTAAACTGAATATTTAACTTACTTCTTCAATGATTTACTGTACAGGCTTTTGTAGTTATTATCTTGAAACTCTACGACATTTCAACCGAACATTTAACTTCTTCAATTATTTACTGTACAGGCTTTTGTAGTTGTTATCTTGAAACTCTACGACATTTCAACCGAACATTTAACTTCTTCAATAATTTACTGTACAGGCTTTTGTAGTTGTTATCTTGAAACTCTACGACATTTCAACCGAACATTTAACTTCTTCAATTATTTACTGTACAGGCTTTTGTAGTTGTTATCTTGAAACTCTACGACATTTCAACCGAACATTTAACTTCTTCAATAATTTACTGTACAAGGATTTTACCGTTATTATCTTGAAGTTCCACGGAATCTGAACTGATCATTTAACTTACTTCTTCAATAATTTTCTGTACAAGGTTTTTACAGTTATTATCTTGAAATTCTACGGAATTTTAGAGGAACATTTAAATTACTTTCTTCAATTATTTTTACTGTACGTGCCTTTTGCAGTTATTTTTTGAAATTTTACTGCATTTTAGTCGAACATTCAAGTTCTGTCAACATCTGACGATAGACAATTCCGTGGAGTGGTCACGATGTTTTGTAATTATAATTTATAGAAGTTTCACGCTGCATTTTTCATTATTCAGGAAAGGAATCATTAACAACAGTACATAAGACTGTGTGGTACAATGTTTACTTCTGTACATTGAAAACGCTCACATATTTTTTGAAGAATGTGTCCCGTATAATTGTAAATGTTGAAAAACTTCCTGTAAACATGTAGTACAATAATCTATTTATGAAAATTCTGCCTTCAGTTGGTAGTTAGAAAACTCTAATGAATGGGTTTAAAAAATGAAAATGAAAAATGCAGTAAAAAATATATTGGGAATCCAAAGGCATTCTTCCAAGCCATGGCAAATTTTTAGTGCTCCTGTGGTTATCTCTTAAAGTCATGAGTGTATGAGGACGCTTTTGTCTCTCAGTGACGTGTAGATGAAGTGAAATATTCATTTGAGGCTCTTATAAGCATTGGAATTCAAGGCTTCAAAAAACACTGATAGAGTATTCACAAAATTTGCCAATTATTTTTTTTTCTTAGTTTTAGATAAATTACAGATATTTTCTGAATATTTTGTGACTTGTGATATCTTAACTTCTTGGCTTATCCCAGAATTGATGCAACTTCGCGAGAAGTAGAAATTTTTAACGATATTAGATAAAATTATTTTCAGATGCACAACGAGTCTGTTGTATTAATAACAGAACCAGTGATGCGTTAGAACTAGCAAATTGTAATAGCTATGATTTATAACGAATAAGTCATGACTTATAAGAAATAGTAAGTATTGAGTTATAACAAATAACAGCCATGAGTTATAACAAATAATAAGTCATGAGTTATAACAAATAACAACCATGAGTTAAAACAAATAATAATAACAGCCATGAGTTAAAACAAATAATAACAACCATGAGGTAAAACTAATAATAACAACCATGAGTCAAAACTAATAATAATAACAACCAAGAGAGTCTCGTCACGGGGAGCGTCTCTTAGAGTATCTGACTTTTAAGATGATCTTTGGACAACATGAGTTTTACGTGTGCAATATTTCAGAAACAGTAAAAACGTGCCTGAAGCAAACCGTATTTTCAAAAACAATAAATATTTTAACTTCTATGCATGAACATGGGACATACACTGGCAAGATGGCCCCAGAAAACCTTCACAAACCCAATAAACTCTAAAGTCCAATACCTTCTGAAACCCAATACTTTTTAAATCCCAATGTTTTCTAAAACTCAGCGCCTTCTCACAACCAATACTTTTCTAAACCCAATATCTTCCTACAGCCAATACTTTTTAAATGTCAATGCCTCCTAAAGCATAATACTTTCCCAGACCCTACCGGAGCTTGAAAGTATTCCTGCGGTCCGAGTGTTGTATTGTAGCAGAATGGCTGCAGCATCTCACCGCGACCTCACGCTATGTGATGCCCACCCACCGATAGCAAACCCATTATCCTTTGAAGGCTGAAATATGGACTGCATTTTTGGCTTCGTTATTTTTCACCAAACAAATGACCCTGTAATTCTCTCAGGTAGTTATCGAGGCCGTGAGCTCATTTGCTTGGCGTCGCTGCGGCACAAAATAAAAAGAAGAAAATAAAAAGGATGATTTGTGTGAGGCCACCAGAGCAATAGTGGCCTGGAGTATCTCGATGGGAGGAGAGACAAAACGTTCCGTCTTGTGACGGGCAGTAGTGTACGTAATCTGGAATATTTTGTGCATTCTCAATGAGAGGAAAATACATCCCTGCATGATAAAGGAGAATAATTCATGAGAAAAAATGTGGTTGTTTTTTAAAAAAATTGGGTAATTGCGGAGATCGATTTTCTCCTCGTACGAAGAAGTTGATGATGCTGTATCCCTAGTCATAAAACAAAATTCGTCTTTGCAAAAACAGAATGGTTTACATTAGAAAACAAATAAACAAAATTGTACTCCTTCCGAGCTACGCAGGAAATTTTAATTTCTTCAGTTCATTTTATTTTACAAAATTTCTCTATAAATTGATATATAAAAAAAATATGTAGTTTGCTATACAAAATTTTATACAATGGAGGCCTGAGGCTGCAGTGTGTGCGGGCTTTTTATTAATTAATTTATTATTCACTCCCTAGATTAGATGCTCCATTCAGTGCGATGCAAATTAGTGCCTCAGAACACCTGCGTTGCTTCTATTTTAATTTCGTTCGTCAACGTACAACGTTTACAGAATATTTTGCATGTATGTTTATCAAATCACGTCATTGATTTTTTTAACAATTTTTTGTTCTTCTTTATTTTATCTTCATTTATTTGCATGGACTACGCGAGCGAAACATGAACGCGAAATGTTCAAATGTTCATCATCGTGTCATCAAATTAACGTACGCAAGATTTCTTGAAAGTTCTTGAAAAAAGTTGCTAGCTTTACAAACACTAATGAACTTCACAAAATCTTTATCTGTTATGATGACTGTAGCCGTAACGCGGACACTCGCATAGCTCAATAATGTGCCAGAGTAAATACAAAGGCATCTGAACAAACAGGTGGGGGACGCTTGAGGGAGAGGAAGAAAGAGTTGTGTGTTACCTGATGTCTATGCCTGATGTCTGTTTCCAATGTTTATTTGTATTGTCTATCTCTGATATCTATTTCTGATGTTTATTTCTGATGTCTATTTCTGATGTTTATTTCTGATGTCTATGCCTGATGGCTGTTTCCAATGTTTATTTGTAATGTCTATCTCTGATGTCTATGTCTGATGTCTATCTCAAATGTCTACCTGTGATATATATCCCAGACGAAAAAATCTGCAGATGCGATCGATCACCTTGTGTTAGGTGAAAAATAGTACATCTTGTGTTAGGTGAAAAATAGTGCGTCTTGTGTTAGGTGAAAAATATTACATCTAGTGTTAGATGCAAAATAGCGCATCTTGTGTTAGGTGAAAAATAGTGCACCTTGTGTTGGGTGAAAAATAGTGCACCTTGGGTTAGGTGATGTATCTAACTCACAAGTATCGTGATACAGCAAAACTTGAAGCAGTTTACTAGGTATATATTTAGGGTTCAAATCAAAGCCCAAGAATATCACAGCCACTAACATTAAACTCTATAAAAACTCCCCTTTACTGTCATTTATAAACATCTAGTTATTTTCCTGGAGATTTTTGGTGTAAATGGAGGTGGCCAGAAATGCTCGTTTATTTAAACTCATAAACAAGCTGCATAACATCAGGTACGACGATATAGACAAAATTTAACTTAGGGCCTGTTTTCTGTATAAATGTTGTTTATGTGTGTATTTAACCTTCAAATGGATGTTTCTGTATAATATGTGTCTTGCGATACATTTGAACTATTTTATTAGGTTGAGCAATTTTGATTAGTACTCCTCCACGGGGTCAATAAGTGTTCGGGTGAAACTTGTGTCTGTGTGTTGTTAGCCTTAATGCAACGGTAAACGTATGTACGTACAGTAAATACGTATGTATGTACAGTAAATACGTATGTATGTACAGTAAATACGTATGTATGTACAGTAAATACGTATGTATGTACAGTAAATACAGTCGTGTCTCTCACGGGTGCTAAACACAAATGGCTTGGATTATTTGAATCAGCAAATTTCAATTGTCTTAGAACGTGCGTTGGAGACCAAGATATGCGCCGGAAATTGTTTTGCGCTTGGGTTGATTTTTACGAACTTTTCCTCTTCCAGGCGAAGACATTATTTTAGAACAAGGTTCTATCAAATCTGTGGAACCCTATACTACATTTACAGATGTTTCTTTTTGTCTAAAGTCGTGCAATTAACGTTGCAATGACCAAATTGCTGACACTGCTGCCGACACTCAACTCGTGCAGTTTTCTGCTGACACCGCACTGTGGTTGTGCGTGTATTAAAAACATTTATGTTTACATATATGTTTATATATATGTTTATATATGTTTATATATTATAAACATATATAACATATATGTTTCTTAAACATATATGTTTACAATTATGCTATATTAGGACGCTCGTGTGTTCATAATTCGTGTGAATGAAAACATTCAATTGAATGCAATAACCAGAGCATGACTCATTTTTATTGTGCAGCCGCTGCTTCCTCTTCCTCGTATCTGGTAGAGGCTGTACTACCACCACTACTAGTACTACTACCACTACTACTACTTCTACTACTACTACAACCACTACTACTACAACCACTACTACTTCTACTACTACTACAACCACTACTACTTCTACTACTACTACAACCACTACTACTTCTACTACTACTACCACCACTACTACTTCTACTACTACTACAACCACTACTACTTCTACTACTACTACAACCACTACTACTTCTACTACTACTACAACCACTACTAGTACTACTACTACCACTACTAGTACTACTACCACCACTACTAGTACTACTACCACCACTACTAGTACTACTACCACCACTACTACTACTTCTACTACTAGTACTTCTACTACTACCACCACTACTACTACTACTACTACTACTACTACTACTACTACTACTACCACCACTACTACTACTACCACTACCTGGTGTTACTACTGCTACCACTACCTGGTGTTACTACTGCTACCACTACTGATACCACTACTGGTGCCACTACTGATACCACTACCTGGTGTCACTGCTGCTACCACTACCTGGTGTCACTACTGCTACCACTACTGATACCAATACTGGTGCCACAACTGATATCACTACTGGTGCCACTACCTGCTACCACTACCTGGTGCCACTACTGGTACCACTACCTGCTACCACTACCTGGTGCCACTACCTCGTGCCACTACTGCTACCACTACTGGTTCCACCACTGGTTCCACCACTGGTTCCACCACTGGTTCCACCACTGGTTCCACTACTGGTACCATTACTGGTTCCACTACTGGTTCCACTACTGGTACCATTACTGGTTCCACTACTGGTTCCACTACTGGTTCCACTACTGGTACCACTACCTGGTGCCACTACTGCTACCACCATTACCTACCACGAAGAGAAGTCACTGAATTAAAGAGCTTATTAAAGATTAAATTTGATCTCATTCTTCAAAATATGGTGTTTATTAAGTTCTTCATTAACGCGTATGAATTAATGACAATAACAAACGTCATAAATGAACTTTATTTCATACAGTTGTATCTGTAATGCCAGACTTTTGCATACATTTATAAAGCTTTGAGTTACAGCGAAATTCTTGTTCAATTTCAAAAATCTCATAATAGGAAGAAAATCGACCAAAATGTTGACTGAACATCAGCACAAATGAGTAATAAAAGAAATCACGAAATTTCTCCAATCGTTGAAGTGCGCAGTCTACAATAGAAGATTTGAAGAAACTTCTAAGCAAAACCTCCAAAAAGATGAGCAAGAAGAAAATACAACAACGAGCCGCTGCTATGGTCATCCTGGAGTTCAGACCTGCCCTTATGATAATAGATCCTATTTTGCTGCTGAAAGTAAGGTTTCGAAATTTAATACCAAAATATTATAAAAGACAACTCTTTCAGCGTTAACTTGCGATTAATTGTTGAAAATGTTGTGTGATGTTCGTTCTATAGCGCGTTTAGTTAACAGAAACCTTCATCAACACCCTGTAGACAAGCAACAAGTACGAGCCTGAAGATTGGTGCTTCGTTCTTATTACCGTGAGAAAACACTTGATTTTATTAATGTTTTACAATTAGAACAAGTTTAGGAAAATTGATTTAATGATAACCCGAGTTGCCTCCTGTGTGAAATACTGGAGTAAATTTTTGAGCTGAAATTTAGAAGAAAATTGTTTAACGCCTAGATCAGGACAATAATAAATGAAAAAGAAATATTGAGGTTTACATATGAACTAAATTTCGAAGTTTATTACTCTGCAAAATGAGTAATGTAGACGATATGTTCATTGAATTAAGCTTGAAAAATGAGATTGAATTAATGATAACACGGGGAAAAGTTGCGTTGGAAACATGAACTAGAATAATGATGAAAAAATTCTAATCCAGAAAACCAAATATGTCCCGACAATAAGGATGGCTCCTGCTGAGTTGTGTGTCAATTGCTTTAAACTTTTTTATAGTACATTACAATCTATTCAGTATATATTACAAGCTCATTAGTGTAAATCTTGAATGAAACCAATGTTGTGCTTCTCGTCGTGGACAGAGGTTGTATAAAGAGTCTAGATTTGTTGGAGTCCACACAGCCTGGATGTTGTGTGGATATGGCCGTCCACACAGCCTGGATGCTGTGCTGTGTCTGTTTAGGGTTACGGAAAAATTACCGTTCGTATTGGCGTGCAGAAAAGATAATTTGCTTGAAGAAATTAGTGCACGAGTTTCTGTTCTCTTAAAAGAAATAAATGCTTCTTGATTGCATACGAGCGCTTCCTCTATTTCAGCGGAAACAATTCTGAGGCTGCCGACGTATTCAAATACATGGTGCGGCAACATGATGGCCTTTTTTCAGAACTTTTTAAAAGACAAAAACGAAAGTTATGTTGTCGCACCCTACATTTATCGTTTTCTTTCATGTTTAGTAAGTGAGTGGTATTGGTATAAGAGCACTCGTGTTAATGCTTGTAATTAAACCTTATTAGAGCCCGTTGAGCGGGCAATTCATATGAAGATGCAGTAAAATTTAAAAACCCATTCGTCCTTCTGGAACAACTAAACTTCAACGCGCCAAGGCATTCGAAATTTCAATGACTGCGTATGTCTCTATCCAAAAGTATAAAAATCTTGTTAAACTTTGATACTATGCAACTTGAAGTACGCTTTTTAAAGTACGCTATTTAGTATATTAATACCATGTTTTGGATCACCTACCACAACTAATAACAGAAACGTAATTCTTGATGAGTATCCAACTCTATCTACCCAGTGACTACCAAGAACAAGTGCTATCACGTGCAGCAAGAGATGTTGCGTGCTTCAGTGTTGTCTGGTGACGGTGCAGTGTTGGGTGGGTTCACGTCACCATGTCAAGATCAAGAAAAAGTTATTTAATTAACGTCAACATCTACAAGCAACATTCTGTGTCGCGCTGCGTTCAGAAGAGGCGCACTTGAATTAAAATGCCGTACTAGTTTTTTTTTTTGTCTAGTTTCTCGACTACATTTCTCTGAACGCTCCACGTAAAATTTACGGATAATTTAAAACAAAAGTACCGTAGGACTAGTGCGAAAACGTGCTCTGTAAGAATGTTGTGTGTGGTTGTGCGTGCTGGACTGTTTGCTGGAATTTTACCCTCTTTTCATCTTTTGGAATTTTTGATATCCAATATTGGTTTTTGGTGTGAACGTTATTCGACACTTCGAAGTATGTTACTTTATTATTTTCTATATATACATATATCAAAATATTGGAATACTTTAGTATTAAAGTCCAAAAATAAACTGAATTTATCTTTGTCATTCGTATTATATGCTGACTCGAGTTAGAAAATATTCAAGTGCCCTAATTAAAAAACAAAAGTTTTCTAGTGTTGGCATTCTAACAGACGGCGTCCACATCCTGGTGTCTTTCACTGAGTTTTTAAAGCCACTGTATGCATGTGACAGTGTGTGTGTCTGTGTGTGACGGTGTGTCTGTGTGTCGGTATGTGTATGCGTGACGGTGTGTGTCTGCGTGTGTCTGCGTGTGTCTGTGTGACGGTGTGTGTCTGTGTATGTGTGTGTAGCACGCATTTCTCTGCTAAAAGTCCTGGATAAAACTCACATCAACTTCAGCATGGCGTGTAGGCCCAGTGTCTGCACAACGCGGCGTGTGGGCCCAGTGTCTGCACAACGCGGCGTGTGGGCCCAGTGTCTGCACAACGCGGCGTGTGGGCTCAGTGTCTGCACAACATGGCGTGTAGGCTCAGTGTCTGCACAACATGGCGTGTAGGCTCAGTGTCTGCACAAGACCAACATAGAGATCGGAGTGGTGCCTCCCAAAACATTCCCAAAACATGACCAAAAGCTTTGGTTGAAAGTTAATGTTGTCCACGTGTTTATCCCAAGTTTACGAAGCGTGTCTGTAGACATTAATTGATGACCATGGAATATTTTGAGGCTTTTCCAATGAAAAGCCAATTTTCTGATGGTGGCCACCACCGTTTTGCGGCCTCAGCTGCTGAATGTTTTCCGTTGCAATGACTGTGTTGTCGCTGCAACGTTGACTAGTGTGTGTTAGCTCTGTGGAACTGTCATGATGCTCTTCGTTCTTGTTCTAAGGCCGTCTGAAAAGACGAAAAAGGCTAACTCTTCGTTCACTATGCTTGACGTCGTCCCTATGACCATACTCAGTTTCAGGTGTTGATTTCCTGACTTTCGTTTGAACACAAGGGATGAGAGTTGAAGCTGGTCATGTTGCTCGACTTCAGTTTCCTCCGAGAAGAATTCAGTCTCCTAGGATTTTGTCCCTCAATCCATTCCTCTTTAAGGTGGCAGACAAGGTTTCAAGTCTCGTGTGCGAAGTCACAGGTAATCAAAGGTTATCAAGTAATCTGCAAAACAAGTCCACTTGATTTAACGAAATAGTAAGGGTAAAAATGTTAAATTTCTATGGTTTTCATCAAAAGTCATGATGGAACTCATCAAGTAAACGAAACGATGGGTTCAAAAATAGTGGGTGCGTGGGGAGGCTCTTTTACCGGTGCTGAAATTCGAGGGATGAAATACAGGGTGTCTCAAAAAAATGTACTCACCCTTTAACCGTTGCTAACATGCTGTCTTCTTTGTGTTACAGGTGTGAGGTTCGAACCTTTGCGAACATGATTCTTTAATCACATTTAATCATGTTCGCAAAAGTTCGAACCTCACACCTGCAACACAAAGAAGACAGCATGTTAGCAACGGTTAAAGGGTGAGTACATTTTTTTGAGACACCCTGTATACTCTCAATTTTAAGTATTCTTTTTGCCTTACAGTGCTCCCACTCAACCTTTCTCCAACCGCCAGCGAACATCCCAGTATCTTGACCGAAATTGGGATCGTATCTGTTATACGGAGGGCGACAGATGATTTTGGTCACTCACGGAGGGCGACGCGAAGTAATGCTTACGAAGAGTAATAGTGAGTTATTTGTATAGATTACGACTCCCATGAAAACTTGTATGAGTTGGTTTCTTAATTTATGTACTTTGAAGGAAAAATAGTGTCGTCTATGAGAAACAACGTTGCCGCGACAATATTGCCCTACAAACCAACGCTTTGCTCACCGTTAGAAATAGTTAAATTAATAGAAATTTGCGACCACTATGACTACATGTCTAATTTATCATGAATGCATGTGCTCTTATCATCCTAATTGTAATAGTAATGATAATACTAATAATAACTATTGTTGCTTCGAATGAATAATTGTTGGGACCATTATGAGTTATTGTTGCAAGTCTTGTTACTGTTATGATTGTTATGCAACTGCTGTAGCTACTGCCCTTGCTGCTGCCGCTGCTTTATCCATGTGGTTTGCCTTGTGCTCTAGATTTTGGATGCATGGACGGAAAAATATGCAACTGTATCCGCAATTAAATCAATTTTCCTAGCTCCAGTGTTTAGATCTGTTCAGTTTCCTTCAACGGCCTGCTTATTCCAACTCTTTTTTTCCTGAAATTACTGTTGATGCAAACATAGCTCGAGCGACGTTTCTTGTTCCCCTAAATGTCAGTCTGCGCCTCTATCCAAACAGTGAGCTGTGCTCTGTCTCTATGGTCAACTGAAGGTCTGTCCAAATATTTATTTCATTGAATGTGCACCATTCATTTATGTGTCGAAAATAATGTTCGATGAAATCTCGTTTTTGTGTGTCAGAGTCGGATTGACTCTTTTTTAGTGGTCCAATACATGTACTAGATTATTTTCTGCGATGCTCAAGTTTGAAGGAAAATCATTCCTTCCAAAATCAGAGGAAAGGATTTAAAGTTGTCTTTTTGCTCTGCATTTTAATGTAGGCGTTTAAATAAAACGTGTAAGCTCATATGTCAATCGACAAATATTTTGCTGCTTTCAGCGTGGCACCTGCTCGAATTAAGTAGCTTTGTCATGTTGAAACATTATTTACTTTAAGCTTTGGTAAACCGAAGCTTCCTATTTAATTCCATGATTCTATCATGCTATGGGTAAATATCATTTCTTTCATCCTGGCTCTATTTTAGCTTATGTTCCCTACACCAGAATCAAAGTAGCACGTCAAGTGAGGTACGTTGACGCAGAAAGTTAGATCCTACATTCAATGTTCAACACCTGAGCTGGAGAATTATTTTGTGGTTAGAAACGTTTGAGAAGAGCCAGCATGTGGTGTAATATTACAGTACTGAAGTACATTGAAGTACCAATGAAGCTGAAGTATACATGTGGCTACAGTTTGTGCTGAAGGAGAAGTACTGTACTCAAAAACTTCTTTATCTCAAATCTAGGCGTGAATGTCACCGAGTCCTGAATCTACTGCTGGAAAATTTCTGCGTCTGTACGCAAACTGCAAACTTGTTTCCGACAAATTTTATTGAGTAACTAAAATGCATTCATTTCATCGAAAGTGTGTTGAAGTTGATCTTCAAAAATTTACAGTGAAATGGATAACTTTGAACTGGCAATAAAATCGGTGTCCGTTGTGACTTCCGTTGCGGTGAACAACTTTGCTGGTGACAGCAACCTTAGTCACGGACCCCGTGTTGAGCCTGTACAAGGAATAAGTTTTTATCCACTTCAATATTTGGTAGTAATAAATTCTCATCTTTTAATTTACGATTTCTTACACTTCTCAGGTATAACATAGCACATCTTTTTTGGTTTGTCGTTTGTCTGATGAACAAAACTAAGTGACTTTCAACAATTTACTGGGAGCTTATATTACAATAAATTAAAGGGTTCTTATCATTAAATCTTTAAAGAAATTTGAGTTCGTTAGAAATTGCCAATTTTGCGGTCCTGAAATTTTTAAATCGGTGAGCAAATTCCGTCAGGCCTGCCTGAACTTCATTTCTGATTTTGTTCCATTAAATTTCAAAGAATATCCTTGTTGAAATCCTGCAATTTGTTCATAATTTGCTCTGCATCAAGGAATTTTTTCCCCACTTGTGAAATGCTTCGTAAAGCACAGATTTGATGTGTAGGTGATGACACTGCTCTAGTGCCATGTTTTATTATTCAATAGCGTCTGTATAGTAGATTAAAACATTTATTTTAATTCTTCTCCTAATGGATCATGTCTAGTTGTCGACGGGAAGAGGTCGTGTACTGGATAAATATAATATTTTTCATCATACGATTTATTTTGTTAATGTCGCGTTTCACTCAGCTGGTGACCAAAGAATATCTCAACATTTTTGAAATTTAAGTATATTTACAATAGTCAAACCATCTGAATTTAAAGAATTGTTACGCTTCCTAATTGTGCACAAGGGAATTGGCGTTACACGCTTTAGTGTTCGTCCTTGTAAAAACACAATTTTTTTTAAAAATACTTAGTTATTTCATGGTGAATGAAATGGTAAATAATTTATTCATGAAACTGACTTTTGAGCAGGATCGACGTATTAAATCCGTTGCTTAGGTTTTCAAATGACGTCTTGTACGAAAAAGACGTCAGTTATTCGCAGCGTTCCTACCAAGTATGTGCCAGATATTCTTTTCTGAAGGCTTGATTAATTTTTTGTGTTACTGAAGTCTCCTCTTAATCTCTTGTTGGGTAACTGATTCTCACAGTAATATACCAAAGACATCATAACAACTTAAACGCACCAAAATTTCTGACCAATGAGACCTGTAGGTGATGTTATAGTGAGTTACTCCCTGAGTTCGTCTCCTATGAAGACATTGTGTGCCCAAAGAATATCTTACAATAAGGAAGATTTGCTCATCATGAGATTTTAACGCAGCTACAGAACTTGCGCTCTTGTACTCAATTTTATCCTGTGAACACCACGGACAAGTATGACATGAGCATTTCAACTTTTTTTTTAAAGCATCATAAAAATATTCGACCGAAACATAGTTGTCACCAGATTAATTGTGATGCAATCGTGTTACTGGACCAAAATTATGTATTTTATCTTTGAGTGTTTACGTATAAGTCAAGGATTTGGAATGAAATACAATGAAAAAACAGGTATTGTAAAGGCTTTTCAGTGAGTTTTTTAGTATTTCTATTATTTTATGTCAGGAATAATTAACCTTTTATTACTTTTATGACACCTTATATAAAATATGAGTGGCAATAACTTCCCTCACCTTTATTCCCACTAATAATTTCAACATTAGGGAGTGTTGTGCTTTGAATAAATCTTTGATGGGATTGTACTCCTTAAAACGATTAATACTGTATTGTTTATTTCATATAGGTCCTAGTACCTAATGTCATTTGTGTTGTATTATCTTATGCCATTTGTGTTGTATTATCTTATGTCATTTGTGTTATATTATCTAATGCCATTTGTGTTGTATTATCTTATGCCATTTGTGTTATATTATCTAATGCCATTTGTGTTGTATTATCTTATGCCATTTGTGTTGTATTATCTTATGCCATTTGTGTTGTATTATCTTATGCCATTTGTGTTGTATTATCTTATGCCATTTGTGTTGTATTATCTTATGCCATTTGTGTTGTATTATCTTAGACCATTTGTGTTGTATTATCTTAGACCATTTGTGTTGTATTATCTTATGCCATTTTGGTTGTACTTTGGAATGCTTTAAGTTGCACTACAGGATTGTGGTTATATTGTGCTACAGAGTACTGGCTGAGTTGCCCTTTAGAGTACTGGCTGAGTTGCCCTTTAGAGTACTGGCTGAGTTGCCCTTTAGAGTACTGGCTGAGTCGCCCTTTAGAGTACTGGCTGAGTCGCCCTTTAGAGTACTGGCTGAGTCGCCCTTTAGAGTACCGGCGGGGTTACATTGCTGATTATCACCTAGCATGACAATAAAGAGTCTGTTTGTTTAGTGGCAGTCATGTGCTCGCATCCAGGCGTTGATGTGCAGTTCTGTTAGTTGAGTCCTGTTCTATGACCCGCTGTATGCCTCACAGAACACCTGTAGCAATGCTCCCTTCATAAGCATCTGTGAAGCGATGTCAAAGTATAAATGAATATGCCTCCTTGACTGCTGCAGATTTGTTGGAATAGAGAATGATTTCTTCCACTTGGTTTCGGCCACATAGAGATAGCAGAGCTCCGATTTGTACTGTAGGTTATAGAATGAAAATACTGTTGAATTTTTGTGAGTTTAGCTCGTGTTTGTCAGTGTTTGCTTCAGAGCAGCACAATCTGGCTAAACCTCAGTAAGATTTTCAATACTTTTGCGTCTTGATATCTCTGCACTTTATTCACTGCTGCTTGTATTATCTTGCATACTAAACAGTTCTAAAATATTTCCTAAATTTGTAGTGAATGAAAAGCTCTATCTGATTACCACAAGCTAATTCAATTGCAAAAAGATCTACTTGATTTGAAAGGAGTATGTTTTTGGGAGGTAACTGCCATTTCGCTGTCGACTGACTGACTGAATCAGCATGACCTCAGGTAGGCGTTCTGTGGTTATTACTTCAGTAAATATTGTATCATAGATACTAGAGGCGATGGTGCTAAAGAAGCTTATTTCTTACTTTATTAATGCTTTTAGTATCCTTAGGGTCGCTTGCAATTCATTGCAATATTAACAATATCTAGAATAAGTAGAGAAGCTTCCTCCGAATTAATACGGAGGTTTTCTTTATAATTAAGGTAGCAGCCGCAGTAGTGAACATTAGCGATTAGAAAAGCAGCGTAACTCTTAATATATTCTCAATATAGTAATAACGGAGAACTTTACCTCGTAGAGTACAGGCTTCCAGCAAAATACTACTCGTCACATACTTTACAGCATACGTTGTTCGTTTTCTCAAGACTATCCTTATCATTCGTTACCCCACTGTAGCTATCTTCATATTTGTGTCAAATGTGACACTCTTGAGAAGTCAAGTGTTTATACCATAAAGTTAGGACGGAGAAAATCTATTGAATTGTGGGTTTCATGTGTGCCTGTGATTAATTAATTGTTGTCAATAATACATTTGATCATTGAGAGTGTGCATCTGTTAGTGATAATCACGTACTATTCGTATGAACTAAACGGCGATGGTTACTAAAAGAAATAGTGACCTTTAGTTCACAAGTCCCTGAAACATCGATAAAAAAAATCTTCGTAGTTCCAAAGCTCTCACATTTACGAAATCCTTTTTTCTATTTCTTCTGGAATTCTCCTGATCCACGAGTCCATTTCGTTTGGAAGTTTTTGCCTACTGCCGCTCAACTGCCACTCTCTGTACTAAAAAGCTGACGTGTCTTTGTGAGGGACAATGCGGACGGAGACTTTACTCCTGCCAAGCACCAGATAAATTTTGTGGAACTGTAACTGCGTCCTTGTCAGTTGCCTGCAGTGGCGTGTCTTTGGCAGCCCACTGCAAGGCCAGCAGTTCTGATATTGAGAGTCTTGTTTGGACTCAAACTCACATTTCGACTATCCATATTCGGAGTTTCCATCCGCTGTTGAAGTGCATTTTATGGCTTACGTTGATGAAACTCTTATATTAAATGGACTATACTAAATTTAGAAAGTTAACTTGTGTAACAATTGTCACAGCCTGAAGCTCGGTATTCTTTGTGGTAAGTCACAGTGTCGTCATCAGTCATTCATTAAAGATCAGTGTAATGGGGCCCTAATATTTACGTTAAAGAATAAGAATTGGTGACAAAAATAAACAATTCGTTGACCGTAGTCATGTAGACAAATGAATAAATGTTGAGATTTTATTATTCATGTTGCTTTTTACTTTCGTATTAAAAGTGGTTCAATAAAATTTTAGTTAATGTTTTGAATACTGTTAAGATAATGTAGGTCATTGAAAAACGTATAAATGGATCAAGATTAACTGATCAAAGAATTTGTTGGAGAACGAATGGAGGACAACAGCCATTACCGTGTAGGAGTTCGAGTCACAATCATGAAAGCTTGTGGGAGGAAATGTATGTATAACAAATAGTTTGAGCATTTTCTATTATAGATCGCCCTTCACGAGAAGGGAACTTATTCATACCTTGTTTTTATGAGTTTATTAGGCCCATATCGTCGTAATAGGAATATTCTTCAAAAAAAAAATTACGCATTTTTCTGTTCATGAGTATAAAAATGCGTTAGGTACAAGATGCAGCAACATAATTTCCTTTTTACAAAGCAAAACGCATTTAAAAATAGGAAGTGATGTTGCCGCACCCTGTACCACGGTAAGGCAGTAGGACAGTCTATCTGCGACGGAGCTCATTGCAAAGAGAATTAATAATTCAATTTTTAATACAAACTTGGGTGTGATTCTTACTGGACAATGAAAAGTACGTGTATGCCTTAATAAATGTGTACGTATATCGAGTATACGTTTGGGCCATAATCTTAAACTGCTTTATTTTGAATTGGGTAACTTTTTCCTGAAATCTGTGTCTGTAAAATGCGGGTGATTGAGTTATTTTATGTACACTTGAACAGCTTAAGCACCAACCAAGAGAGTAGATTGTTACTTTTAGTTGTTTAATTTATCAAATCTACGATGAATAACTGTAAAAGTCCAAGTATTTCATTGCATCACTACGATGACCTAGCAAAACTAAACAAAAACTTGACAATGGCGAGAGCAAGAACGTGAAGCATCAACAAGGCTCGATCTACCTGAGCTGGTCCGCAAAATGAATTCGAAAATGAGCAAGCTTGTGACTTGAATACATGCATACAAGAATGTTTTGTAGACTGACACATTACTTCGTGCTGTGACAGAAATTTGACAGTTCACATTACTTCGTGCTGTGGCAGAAATTTGACAGTTAACATCACTTTGTGCTGTGACAGAAATTTGACAGTTAACATCACTTTGTGCTGTGGCAGAAATTTGACAATACACATTACTTCGTGCTGTGACAGAAATTTGACAGTTCACATTACTTCGTGCTGTGACAGAAATTTGACAGTTCACATCACTTCGTACTGTGGCAGAAATTTGACAGTTCACATCACTTCGTGCTGTGGCAGAAATTTGACAGTTCACATCACTTCGTCCTGTGACAGAAATTTGACAGTTCCCCATTATCTTCACAAGTGCTGATCCCAATGGGAAAGACAGATATTGGAATTATGAATAGTTTAAACTACCAAGATTCGCTAGACAGACATGGGAGACTCATTTACAGCAAATACTAAATTGTTCCATCAACAGAAAAAACTCCATTGTTCCAGTTGCAAGAAAGACTTAATTGTTACAATTGCAGAAAATACTCCATTGCTTCATTTGCAGCAAAAACTCCATTGTTCCAGTTACAGCAAAGATTCCATTGCTCCATTTACAGAAGACTCCATTGTTCCATTAACAGCAAAGACTCCCAAGAATGTCAGCTAACAAAATTTGTGAATTGAGGCTTTGACTATATTATAATACTACCGATAATTTCTATCGATTGTGCTATAGTCTACGAAAACATTCACAAAGTCGGACTCCACATGTGAATTATTTCATCGAGAATTCGCTGTTTTTTCCGTCCCAAATGCCATCAAGACGACCCATGTAGAGCTCATTTAAATTTTTCCTTTAGTGTTTACATCGTAAGAATTGACCAACCGTGACCTATTGTAAGGGCTATAGGTCAGGGACCACACTGATAAAATAAGATCAACCACGTTCGAATTTCCGTGAGAAATATCATGCCAGTTTTGTTGACTAAATATGTAAGACGTACGTGTTCTTTCGTGCTATATATAGGTACTTCTTTAATTCCTTATCTTGTGTACGTGCTCCCTATTTTCGTTCCGTATGCGTTTGAAAAAATAATGCACAATCATATCTATTTCCTTGTCTTGAAGAATTCAGTGTTGCCTTAGTGTGTTATTGCAGGAATATCATTGTCTACGTAACCCATTGTCCTGCGTTGCTGTTTCAGTGTTGGTGTACAAAAACTAAAGCACCTCGACAGTTGCATACGCGAAGCTTCTACTCTTTTGTGGGTTAATGGTTTTCACTAACAATGACAATTTTGATAACGTTAATAATGATACCAATAATATTAGAAACGAATTTCAGTCGATTTCGACGCGTGCGATAGACTCCGTGAGCTTTATTTTGCTTAATTTGGTCGCTTTTGACGTGCAGTTCACTGTACGGAGTCAAAGAAGTAAAATTTCCACGACATCAATATAGCAATCATAAGTCTGAGCGCTTCTCTGTCTCGGATTATGTTCTCGCACCTCCAACTGTACTCAAAACTGTACACGTACGTGAACTCCAGCTTTAACAACGTCCCAAACCCGACACCGATAGCGTAACTTAAACAATTATTGTATTGTTAGTTTATTTTTTATTTATGTTTTCAAGAAGAGGAGTCCCACCTTCACTCTTGTCAGTTGGCTGGAGGGACTGCGACAACTTTCTTGTTCTAACTTTCGTGCATTTCTTATGAAGCTTTTACCTCATACGCTTAATTCTAAGAGTTTTTTATTGCTCTTCTCAATACTAGGACTACTATAAATTCAAATTTTATATCTTTTCCTTATTCGCCTGTGATATTATAATGATGCCTGCATATGCATACTCCAATAGCTGATTTTTTATTAGAAGGTACGTAAAAACGGATTCTGATGTTTGAGAGCACCATGGTATAATTTCTTTTTTTTTGCTAAATTGAAAGTCGTGTTAACTGTTTTCTGTACAGTGTTTGCGACGGGCTGTACGATGCAGGTTTAGTGGTGCCTGCACTTCAGGTAGAAATATCATTGAATAATAATGAGGTTCAGCTGCTGCAGCTGTTTTGGGACTTCATGCTTGATAAATAATCTCACAGCGGCTGCTGGTAGTGTCTGACATCGTCAGCATGCCTTGAAGCATTTCACATTCTTTAGAAACATTGAAAGCTGCCCAAAGTATGACATAAGCGAGGCCTGTTCCAGAAATTTTTTGCCATAACTTCTGTATTGCTGCCTTCTCGAGTTTTCTTTCTTTCGAGTACCCTTTGCATTATTTCGCTCTTGCCTGTGTTTAATTTTATTTGTTTTCCGTCTTTTCTAGAGACTTGCTATGCGTCTCCCTTGCTGGTAGTTGCCTTGAAGATCTGAAGCTTTGGTGTTACTTGAATGAAGTTCTCGCAGTTCACCACAAAAATAGTTTTATTGGAGGGCAAGGTTAAAAATTAGATTAAAAAAGTGTTATTCTTCCCAAAAATTATCATCTTGGGTAATTGTTTAGAATTCAGTTACAAGCAGTTTTATTATGGGCTTATAGCAGACGGAAGTGCTGTATTAATGCCCTTGTCAGTAGGTGACCTCACAGTCCACGTTTGTACGTTGCTTGCAGTAGACAACGGAGTCGACGACGCTGGTTGCGAAAATCCGTTGTTTATATCAACTTTAATTCTTTCCGTTACTCCTTATGTCATTTGAAGTGGCCGACGTATCGTACAGCCGACCTTCTTCCAGTGTATTCACAATTTTGAGCCTGTCTAATACTGTTCAAAAAATCTTAGTCCTTGAAGTGCTTACTTTCTGTTGAAACTTCTTTGATGTGATTACGGTGATGGAACTCCGTATGAGACCCCCCAATGTTGTTTAATCTTTATGTGATTCAATATTTTTACAATCACGACTTTGAGTCGAAGCGAATATTTGGCTTGAACTACTTGCGATGTTCTTAAAGAACATTTATTCTCCAATATTTAATCTCTTTCACTAATATTGACTTAAATGCTGGCCAGATAGAAAATGAACCTACCATAGCAGGTTCAAATTGTGCATTATCTGAGGTTAGGTCAATCAGTTTATCTCCGTTATCTCTTGAGTGAACTTGTTCATTTTTCTACTTTGGTGCTCGGAAACTATACTCATGTTATTGTAGTTGAAACTTAATAGGTCTTTCGTAAGTGATAAAAGTCCTGAATATAATGCGTATCACAGTTCATATGGCATTTCTGTACATGTGAACAAAGTGTATTCTACCTATGATTTTACTATGGTTACAAATTTATTTGCTATTTCAGACGTTTTAGATGGCAGTCCTTCCAAGAGTACGCGTGGAAAGGAATATCCAGAGTACATTGGTGACTTTGCGGTATTCGAGGAATGGGTAAAGTGTAAGCGGTGTGCCGATAGTGGCTGTCCTCGTCAGTGTGCTTTGGGGAACTAGCGTACCCCAGTGGTACCTATACCTGCTCATTATGAAATCAGCAACACTTTTTACAAGAGTCTGTTGTGGTTCCGGTTTTATTCATTCTTTTTCCTACTGTTTCTTACAGAGGGTGCCATGCTACCGGCTTGATATTTGCACAAATGTTTTTGTTTCTATGATAGTTCTTTCCAGGTTCACATCTTTTATGTTAGATACTCTTCTACCTCTTCTTGTAATCTGCATCGCTGCGTCTTGTTAAACACCTAATAAAATTATTGCATCTTTCTTGCGCCTGTTAAACAAAATCTGAACAGACTTGTCTCTTTTATAATCGCCGTAATTCAGCGGACGCTGTTATTCAAAGGAAGGTAAGCACCATTATCCGTGAGTCAGTCTTTAAGAAAATTTGTTAAGTTTTGTAGAGAAAATAATTCATGGATTAACTCTTTCAAATAAACATGCCCAGGAGTTCAACATATTTATGAAATAAGGTACTGTTTCTCGTACGTATTAATTTTTTTAGAACTTGTGCAACATTTTATGATTATATGTATATTTTTTGATCATTTCATGCTCATGGTTGTAGTGTAAAATTCATTAATGAGCTTTTTCTTGACTTAAGTTTCTTTATGTGATGCTTTAATCGAGATTTCAGCATGCAATCATGAAATGTAATAAAATCATTTTTTGAGCAGAAATTAAGAATTGAAGTAATAATGTGAGCCTCATACATGCATAAAATTTGAATTTGTTAATTTGTCAAACTGAAGACTTTGAACTTCGCTCGTGAAGTTTTTTCATCACTCGTGAAATGTCTCCCATGAGTTTTTTTCATATTTAAAGCCCCCATTACAGGTATTTCGTCAATAATAATTATTTAATTATTATCGTACATTGTGGTATGAACTTCCTTCCAAAGAGATTTGAATTTTCAAGTGTACATCAATTTTTTTGGGAATATACGTGTAGGAATGAAAACCAAAAATTTCCAATTGTCTGTATTTATAGTTTAGTGGAAAAAATAGGAAAATATTCTATAATACTGAATTAGAGGGGGGTGAAATTGGGAAGTTTTGTATGATACTGAATTGTAGACAAAAGTTACCGCTACGTTAAGGATTACCACCTGAGTTACTAAATTAAGATGGTTCACTGTGACGCATTACCTACTCAGATTTAATTATATGACCCGTTTAGTTACTGAACGACGGTTAAACTCCTAATTTCTTAGGAGCACATTTTTTTCTGTAACCCTGCGTTCTTTAGATTTTGCCGAAAAGAATTGCATATCGAGTAATTTTTCTTAAAAGCCATAATTTAGGACTGAAATTAAGACAGGCAGATGAATGTAGCTCAATACAGAACGCGCGCACTCAATTGCATAACTTCTATGGCGCAGCACGTCACTTTAGTTTAAGTCTTGCCATTGGTACCATGCAATGTAAGTGTCTGAGACCAATCTGTGAGAGAGCAATAAAATTCATGCTCGCAATAAAGGGTAGTTTCTTAAGAGCGTTGTATTTATTCATCCCTGAACACAGTTGTTGATTTTCTAGACTCTTAAAGTATACCGTATGTCATGCAGTGTGTGGGCACAGACCACGAATGATAATTTCAAAAATGCAACCATTTTTAATCACTTGAGGATATGGGTGAATTAAATCATATGTTTTCAAATTTGTGTTTTTATGAGCTTGTGATTATAGTAAACCAATCATGAGTTATCTCTCCCATTTTACACGCAACTCATTACACTGAGAACAGCATTGAGGCACGAGATATTACAGCTAGAATTGGGGCTTGCTCTTATTTTCCAATATAATTTGCCTCATATTTCAGTGCTACCTTTTTGGAAATCTGATAGCATAAATTTTTGGTAAATATTTGTAACTCCTTTACTTTCTAACGTAATAACTTGCGTCCATACAGGCAAGGCTTATGGTCATACCTACTTATTTTTTAAGAAAATCATTCATTGGCAATCGCCAATGGATATCTAGAATAGGGATCATCAATCACAAATGGCCAGTGGCCACACCACACGGGCGGCGGCGGCGGCGGGCGGCCTATACCAGGGTTGCCAGACTGGCCTTTTTCTGGTCCAAAATTTTAAACTGGGGTTTGTTATTTTTAACATTTGCTTAACATATGGTTAATATAGGCAATATTGCCTCAAATTCACTGCATTTACATTATATTACTTGGAAAACATTGCACGAAACTATATTTTATTCGAATATAATTCATTTAAAAACGAAATCTTGACATGACACGAACAAAACGTGTTGCAATTGCAATGATACAAGTTCATTCGCGCTTTCGCTTCCTTTGCTCATTTATACATAATCCTCTCCTCCATTCCAATTTTTTATGGAGTTTCCGTATATCTTTGATTGAATTCTCATTTAAATATACGTATTAACGTACTCTATGATGATGTATAGTACAAGAATACATGGAGAAAACTGATAAATTGGTATGGCACGACCGATCAGAAACATAACTTGTCTCATTCAGTATCTTTGGTTGTGTTGCTTGTCACGCGCTGTCCTTAGTTAAACTTTATTGGTGTTAGTAGCTACAATAGTACATCGTTGATCATTCAGTTTCAGGGAATGCTATTCTAAAAGATAGTTACTTTCAAACGTGGCATATATTGCTATAAACATTTAAATAAATTATCTATCTGTCCATTTCAATGTCTGAAAACTGTCACGAGTCTAGTAATGGTCGAAACAATGTCATCGCTTGTCACTGCTATTAAATTAAACCAAGAAATGAGAATGTAACTTCATTTTTTGAAAGCTATAATCAAAAAACGAGATCATCTTATTAACAATTCGGTGTACCGCGAGGATCCTGCACAAATAGGTACGATGCTCTAAACAAATTAAATCATGCAGACTCCACGACAATAAACCTAGCATCAGCAACGTCAGAATCAAACAGTTTTATTCCGCTTCCCTAGATGCCCCAAATGAATAAAATGAGGCAGATATTTTGATGTTTAATGAAAATGGTATTGAATTATGCGAGATACTTTTTTGGTTTAATAAATTAAGATCATTTTAAATGTTTGGCTGAAGTTGTTCCACTGTCACCGAGCTGTCAGTAACCTGCGCTTGTGGTTGCATGTCCCTGGTGTCGGGGGTTCAAAACCCCTCGTTACCGTCGAATTTTCTTTGCTTGTAATGTAGGGACCATGTACACTGACAGACTTACGGACTTAAAACTATTTCCTTTAACTTCCAGCATTCCGGATGACGCAACGTGTCCGTAGTCCGTACTGGCCTCTACAACAAGACACAACAGGGACGGGAGCAGTCGTTGAAAGTATGATTACTAGTCTTAAGATGTTAGCATAGAATTGAAAAATCGTTGTATATTTCATGTATACCTGAATGGAATAAAGTTTCTTCCTTTCTTTTCTACAGTACATACAACACTAACTGGACAGTTTTTGCCTTTTTTAAATAAAAATTTGGCCATAAAAGGCACTCATTATTTGGCAACGCTGTTCACAAGAATACCAGCTGGAGCAGTGTGTGGTAAAATGTTGTAAGAGGAGGAACAAGAATTCATTCACGCAGCAAGTGGTTAAAATTTGGTGCTGCAGTGTGACGAAGGAACGAAGCACTTCAGTCTCCCAGTTTGATGGGAGCCGTTGTGATTTCCTGTGTTTATTCAGTTGAAGTCCAGAAGAGCGTGATATACTCTGAGAATTTGTATGACAAAATGAAGATGCTTGGCAAAGAAGTAAAAAGGCCTTTTATGTGAAGCTAGTGCGGTTTAACTCACCTTGTTAGGTCTCGGTAGGATGGAAGTTTCTGTTGCTGAGAACGCAGTTACCCTGGCGCTGTGATTGACTTCATGTTAGTGTGTGCAGGAAACTAATTACCTATTTGTATAGACGTGATGCCTAAATTAGGTTGCTCAGAGTAATACGTAACTTAAAGACAACGTTACAAGGTGTATAATTGAACTTAGCAGTTGTTAACTAGTAAATATTTGAACGTTTTTGACGATTTGGTTCAACAGCGGCTGGTACACAGGGACGGTCGGATGAGACGTGCTTTGGGCTCATGTGGCGTACAAAATAAACGTAACATGACTTGACAAGGATCGTAGGGAACAAGTTGTTCTGCCCAGCAAAAAATGCTTCAGTGTCACTCACACGAGAAGTTATAGACGGTTTACTTGTGGATTTCTTCGCTAAATGTCACGAATTTGAATTGATTTATTGAGGTAGGCAAACGCTTCAGTGATTTACTTTAGTTGATGTTGGTGCAAACTAGTCACAGTTCAGCCCTAGTTTAGTGGACCAGATCCTCGATATTCATTGCATCACATTACCTTCATAAACACCGTGTGAAGTACGGCCGAGTTTTCCGGTGAATACGGCTGTGGTAACACGGGCTGTAAAATACGGCCGAGTTGTCCAGTAAATACGGTTGGATTTCCACGGAAGGAGGGTTGCATGATGCCACCATTGGCCCAACAAGGGCTGTGTTGGCAGGATCCGTATTATGACGGAGCTACACGGCAACTTCTGATGCCTCCTCATACGGGGGACCGTGTGGTCAACACGGGGGGTTACTCATCTCACCACACGGGGGGTTACCCCCCTCACCACACGGAGGGTCGCGTAGATACCAGGGGGAATTACACCCCTCACCACACGGGGGACTACACCCCTCACCCCACGGGGGACTACACCCCTCACCACACGGGGGACTACACCCCTCACCACACGGTCCATGACTCCCACAAGGTCCCCGTAGATGCGTCCAGTGAGGATGACACCCAGAAGATCAAGTGTGTGTTGGTGGGTGACGGTGCAGTGGGTAAAACTTCCCTCATTGTCTCCTACACCACCAACGGATACCCCACCGAGTATGTACCCACTGCCTTCGATAATTACAGTGGTGAGTGAAGGCTGGGGTTGGTGAGTGAAGGCTGGGGTTGTGAGTAAAGGCAGAGGTTGGTGAGTGAAGGCTGGGGTTGGTGAGTGAAGGCTGGGGTTGCTGCATGGATCAGCCAGCTAGAGCTGCGTGGTGAGGAATATAGCACGAGAATAAAATTATTAGAAGTAACTGAGCGGCCATGTTTGTTGCGAATGATTTGAGTCAGATGTTCAACATTGCACGTTTGCCCTCATAATATTTATTGCAGGTATTGCGCGATGTTCAACATTGTATTGCGTGATGTTCAACATTACATGTGTGGTAACATTTATTGCAAGTATTGCGTGATGTTCAACATTACATGTATGGAAACATTTATTGTAGATATTGCACGATGGTAACATTTATTGCAGGTATTGTACGATGGTAACATTTATTGCAGGTATTGCACGATGCTAACATTTATTGCAGGTATTGCACGATGGTAACATTTATTGCAGGTATTGCACGATGGTAACATTTATTACAGGTATTCCGCGATGATTCACATTATTACCACGCGTTGAGAACATGCTTACTGTGTGCTTCCCATTAAATGTAACAGGTATTGGCTGGCAATGCACCCTGGGAGCCTCCCTATTTAAAGGGGGTGAGCTTCCCTTCTTCCTCTCTTTCCCAATCCCCTCCCCTCTCCCTCCACCCCTCCGTTGCCATCAGTCAGAACACTGGTCAGCGCTAGGCATAGGGGCTGACATCAGCCAGTAACACTGGTCAGCGCTAGGCATAGGGGCTGACATCAGCCAGTAAAGCAATAACTATGAGCTACAGGAGGCGGTTAGTCGCGGTATCCAAATTAAGCTTCTGCTGTTTTTACTGTTTTTACTGACGAAGAAGAAGAAAAAAAGAAGTAAAAAAGAAAATGAAGAAGAGGAAGAAGAAGAAGAAGAAAAAAAGTTCTGTGCTATTACGTATCTTTCCCTGCACTCAACTCCAGGTCGAGGCAATTGATGTTCTGTGAGTGTACAGGATGAGCAGTACAGAGCTCATCCAACACTCATGCATTACCCACCAATGTGTGTTGCGTGAGGCGTGAGTAAATTGGCTCTTTGCTGCAATACAAGCATTACCTGAGTACCCATTGACCTCAGGCAGATGCAGATCTACAGTGTAAGGAGAATCGACATCTATTATTACCTGCATGAGACACAATATTTCGTAATATTGCGTCGTGTGTTTGTGTGTCACGTGTACAAGGTGCGGCAGCTTAATTTCCTTTTTTGCTTTTCAAAAAGTTATGGAAAAAGGAAGTTATATTGCCGCACCCTGGGCATTTGATTTGCTAGTGTACGTGGATGTGCGTGTAACTTTCCATGTCTAAAATTTTCTACATAGTAAATTCTCTCCTGGATGAAGTACCTCGAGTTAAGTGTCATTTTTATAAGTTGTTTCTTCCAGCGTACTAGTCACGCTACCAGTTAGAGTAGAATAAGGCAATAGGAACGAGCCGTTTGTCCCATTCTTGGGTTGATACCCAAGTCCCATGCCGTGCTACCCAAGTCCCAAGTGTTGTGAGCTATTGGGCATGATCACAATTGTTTTTAAAGAAATTCAATTTGCTGAAGCTTCAAGTTAATGTTTTATCGGATTTTGTGCTGTTAAACCCAGGTCTTGTCATGGAGATGCTATACAACAAACACCAAAACGGCATTCTACGGTGTAAATTCTTGCTTGCTTGGTCCGTCTCTGTGACGCTCTTAAGGATTTAGATAGAAGGAAATTCGATAGGGTATACATGTATTGTAAGCATTGTATTGTGGATACCAAAGGCACATTCTTCAATGTGGAAACTCCTTCGCAAAGCCCGCGTCCACTGGCAAATCAAAGGAACAAATTCAGTAAAAAAACATGTGATTTTTCACGTGTGGTACACACTGGTACATACGTACAATATACTATACGTCCTAAATTATGAAGCAGGGCTTTTGGGCCAACTGGGGACAAGCCCTTCTTAACCTAAACTGGCAATATTGAAAATGTTAGATGTGTACCTTATTTTGCCCAGTAATGGTCACGTTATTTCTCCACTGAACGAAACATTGCCTAAATTTACACTTATTTTTACTTGTTTTTTTATGAAATCTCGCCCGACTTTAAAACGGAATATTTAGAACACAAGACTAAAGTGAATGATTTCTACTGTACTTCATAGAGGACGTTGGTCGTTATATAGTGTGTGCTGCAATTTCAGTGTCATTGCTAGCTACATTTTACAGCTCTTTGACACTGATTTGTGCATGAATGTTCCTAACACATGAACGTTTGAATCTCGAGGTCACATTGGCGTCACAATTGCCGTAATTCGTCTCTTTGTTTTATTAAATGCAGCTGTCGGTTTCGATGAATTGATACTCGTTAGCCTAATTGAACGCTCTTACGGCTGCCTTGTAGTCTAAACTAGTAGACCCACACGTGAAAAATTACGTGTTTCTTACTGAATTTTGTCGTTTGGATTGCCAGTGGACGCGGGCTTTGCGAAGAAGTTTCCACATTGAAGGATGTGCCTTTGGTATCCACAATACAATGTTTACAACACATGTATACATTACCGAATTTTTTCTTATCTAAATCCTTAACAGCGTCACAGAGAGACGGACCAAGCAAGCAAGCAGTAAACTGTGTATTATTATGGAGTAGAATTATGGCATTCTCACCAATGTCCACCCGCAAAATTTGGATTCAACGTGTATTGAAAGCTGCTCAAAACTTTGCTGTGACTTGACATTTTTGTTTCAGTGGTGGTTACCGTAGACAAGAGGCCGGTGCGGCTGCAACTATGCGACACAGCTGGACAGGTAAGACTTTTCTCCATGTCTGTACGTGAGAGTATTGGTGTGTGTACGTGAGAGTATTGGTGTGTGTACGTGAGAGTATTTATACTTCTTCCTTTCACTCTACTTCTTCCTCTCACTCTACCTCTTCCTCTCACTCTACTTCTTCCTCTCACTCTACTTCTTCCTCTCACTCTACCTCTTCATTCACCCCTAACAAGTAGACCGTTCACCTGTCTACCGGAAAGGAGCCTCACATTCACATGCATTCCATTGTATTGTGTTGACGGTTGGGTTGACGGTTATGTTTTAAGCATGTATGACTACATGCAATGTCTTAGACATCTGGTAACGTACACAGCTAAAAATCTCAAAAGTCTTCCTATAGTATTGAGTTCATGTATTAGGATGGTGTTGGTGTATATGTATCTATTTAAACTCAGTAAACTCTACCAAACTGAATTTTTCAACACAAACAAACGAAGATAGCCCATGTTCTTCTATTTCTACTTATTATATAAAGAAGTAACCTATTCATGAATAAATTTTTCACCAACTAGATAAATAATAGCAACCTATAATTTGAAAGCATATCACGGCAACTATCACGCTATTCATCATAACCCTACATGACACCTATAAGTATATCAACGGCCTTAACGATGTTACTCTGGAAATGCTTTTCGAAAAAAACGGTAACGTACGAACCAGGAATAACGGTCAAAAACTAATACTGAAATACTTCAAGACATCCCAAGCTATGAACTTCATTCCAGTTTTTATTTCTCTAGTTAGATTGTGCTCATCTTTCCTGGTGGGTTGTTTTTGCACTTGGCGTACGCTGTTTTTACTCAGTTTTTTCACTCTTAAACTCCAGATTGACTTGGTATCCCACCCACTGCGCTCTCATGTACGTCCTGTGAACTCGTTCTCAAGCAGCTGTTGTGGCTCCTGTTGGTTGGGTGGTGTGTACATCTCCTGTTGTGGCTCCTGTTGGTTGGGTGGTGTGTACATCTCCTGTTGTGGCTCATGTTGGTTGGGTGGTGTGTACATCTCCTGTT
>VCRD01004072.1:40085-50843 GCA_006783055.1 Trinorchestia longiramus
CGGTACACGTCGTGTGGTACCAGCGGTACACGCCGTGTGGTACCAGCGGTACACGCCGTGTGGTACCAGCGGTACACGTCGTGTGGTACCAGCGGTACACGTCGTGTGGTACCAGCGGTACACGTCGTGTGGTACCAGCGGTACACGCCGTGTGGTACCAGCGGTACACGTCGTGTGGTACCAGCTGTACACATGCACATAATTGTAGCTTGTTCGCTCTATGTTGTTTAGATAGCAGAAAATTCGGTAGGGTATACATGTATTGTAAGCATTGTATTGTGGATACCAAAGGCACATCCTTCAATGTGGAAACTCCTTCGCAAAGCCCGCGTCCACTGGTAAATCAAACGAAAAAATTCCGTAAAAAACACGTGAATTTTCACGTGTGGGTCTACTAGAATGTCCTATTGAGCTGTCGTTGCCTTGACGGAAAATTTTCTTTTGATCGTGTTCTAGATTATGTCGTATTTCTGTTTCGGTTCTTTAGGTAAACACTGGAAAAGCTAAGTCCCTAGCTCTGTAATATTAATCAGCCTGTGCCACGACCCTCCTGTGGACAGTCTGTCTGAGCACGTCTCGCAGTTCCAATTACTGATGACAGAAAAAAGGTGGTGAAAGTTGTCACTCAAGTGAAAAATTTCCATTAGAAATTTAAATGACATTCTTCTGAAACGGTTTTAATGCTAAATTGTATTGAAATCGATTAGGTTACTGAGAAAATCGATCACCCTAAGAAAAATATTCTTTACTGTAAAGGAAATAAATAGAATTCGTTGAATACATCGTTCTCGTTTACTTTCCAGAACAGAATTTTTTCATTCTTAGTATCAACTGTTACAAAGTTTTTATTTGACGCACTCTCTCCCTGAGCGCTTCAGTTTCGCATGATTTTGTTAAACTTAATTTCACGCTATGTTGCCTACTAGGGAAAACGTGTACAGAAGTTTCCCCGCTGAACATGAATAAAGGTGAGTATGGTTACGAGTACGAATAAAAGTGAGTATGGGTACGAATTAAAGTGAGTATGGACGTGAGTATGAATAAGGGTTAGTATGGGTACGAATACGAATAAAAGGGAGTATGGGCACGAGTGCGAATAAAGATGAGTATGGGTACGAACAAGGATGAATGTGGAGACGTATAAGGGTTGAGTATGGTAACGAATAAAAATGCTAGCGCTCATGCTGGTATTAAAGAAAAGGTTAAGCGGTTGACCTTGTCTGGAGCACACATGGGCGTATCCATGCTACAGAACTCCCCCATACTTGTTCCCGCTACACCGCCATTTCTTGAACCTGAACCTACACTTACGTGTAGGTCTTAAACTCTGCACTTGAATGCAAGCAAACTTAGGTGTAGGTCTTAAACTCTGGATTGCCCTTTTTCTCTTACCTTATTTTGCCTTCTTGCCTGTTGCCTTGTTCTATTTTAGTTGCGGCTGCAAGTGTAGTAGCAGGTGATGTAGTAGATGCAGCTGCAGTATCAGGTGCAGTCAGCAGCACTAAGTGTACTAGCAGGCGATGTAGTAGATGCAGCTGCAGTATCAGATGCAACTGCAGTATCAGGTGCAGTTAGCAGCAAATAGGAGCAGACTTAAGTCCATAAAATAAACTCTTAAGTGCAGAAACAAGCAGAACTCGTGGATCCTCCACAGCCATGTGATCGTGACGAACCTCCCAGTTGTGTTGGAGCAGTGACTCACGGTGCGTGACGTGACTCACGGTCACGGTGCGTGACGTGACTGTGATGTGACTCATGCAACCTAGTCACACGTCAGGTGTGTGCGCGCCTTACATATCCCTGACTAGGCTGACTAGTCAACACCCTGGTCACGCGTCCCCCTGACTAGGCTGACTAGTCAACACCCTGGTCACGCGTCTCCCTGACTAGGCTGACTAGTCAGCACCCTGGTCACGCGTCCCCCTGACTAGGCTGACTAGTCAGCACCCTGGTCACGCGTCCCCCTGACTAGGCTGACTAGTCAACACCCTGGTCACGCGTCCCCCTGACTAGGCTGACTAGTCAGCACCCTGGTCACGCGTCGCCCTGACTAGGCTGACTAGTCAGCACCCTGGTCACGCGTCGCCCTGACTAGGCTGACTAGTCAGTATTGTCACGGCAGCACCATGAAGAGGTAATGACTAGAGGTAGGTCACATGGTAGGCAGTGACTGGCCTTTGTCACTGCTTATTATGTTCTTACATCATCTGATGCAATAAGATTTTAGCCGTGAGTTATCAGGCAAAAAATAATCGGTCCTTTAAATCACTTATTGAGTCTGCCAGTGCATGTATATATATATATATATATATATATATATATATATATATATATATATATATATATATATATATATATATATATATACACTCAAGAAAATAACGTAACGTAAGTTTGTAGTCATTCTTAAACACATAAATAGCGTCGACGGTGCGTGTGACTGCACTCAAGAAAATAACGTAACGTAAGTTTGTAGTCATTCTTAAACACATAAATAGCGTCGACGGTGCGTGTGACTGCGAGTCTATAGACGCAAAAATAAGTTTCGCAAGACACGAGTTCCGCTAAGCCCTTTAATTTGCTGCATTAAAAGCACAGTGAAGCCAATAACACACATCTGAAACATCGAATTTCAGATCAGATTCGCTCCGACGCTAAAGAATGCAACACAGCGCACGCTGGTGCTGTGTAATCGAGGATTGCGCCCTGGGCTTGATTTCTCATAACAAAAAACTATGGATGCCCTCATTAGTGGAAATAAAATTGTGCCACGTTAAATTTTTACTTCAGCTACCAGTATTTGTTAGACTATTGATATTGTTTAATCGGGCGCTCGTTTTGTAATGTTTTATTTACACGTGAAGAATAAAGCTAAATTTTATGATAATTTTACCTGAAATTCGGTTCGTCGATTGGGCGGATTTTGTGCCATGTGCCAGGAATGACAACGAAGAAGTGTGTTTGTGTTAAATTGCGTCTGAATTGTGGTGTGGACTTGGTGTGGAGCGCAAGGGGACTTATCTAACTCGCTTGGTGCACACTTGCGTGATTCCTCTACTCCCACTTCAAGCACTTCCTCTACTCCCACTTCAAGCACTTCCTCTACTCCCACTTCAAGCACTTCCTCCACTCCCACTTCAAGCACTTCCTCCACTCCCACGTGACATCCATCTCATGCATGTACATTTTGTCTAGGAATGTAGCCCACAAAGTTTTCCTTCAGTTTCAATGCTGCTTCTTCTAACGCGTGTAATTTCTTTTTAAATTCTTGTTTCCTTGTGCACTGCGTTCGTTTTCCTAGTCGACTTCTTTTGCACAACTTTTTTCTTAATTTTGGGTTTGAAAAACACGACGTCCTGTTGAACCGGCGGCGTGCTTGCTGCTGGTGCCACACCTGGAGTTGATCAGAACTGTTCCTGGTGAGTCATTTCCTCATTACTGCAATCCTCCTCGAGTCACCTTGGCCAGAATAAAGGAGACGGTAGTAGTAAAGTTAAGAATATAGTTAGGGTATTAAGAATTAGTTGAGATTAGGATTGGTGAAGCTTTGCAGGGTTATTAAGAATTAGTTAAGATTAGGATTAGTTACTTGAAGCTTTACCTGAAGTGTGGCAGGGTTATTAAGAATTAGTTAAGATTAGGATTAGTTACTTGAAGCTTTGCCTGAAGTGTGGCAGGGTTATTAAGAATTAGTTAAGATTAGGATTAGTTACTTGAAGCTTTGCCTGAAGTGTGGCAGGGTTATTAAGAATTAGTTAAGATTAGATTAGTTACTTGAAGCTTTACCTGAATTGTGGCAGGGTTATTAAGAATTAGTTAAGATTAGGATTAGTTACTTGAAGCTTTACCTGAAGTGTGTGGCAGAGCTAGAGACACATGCTGTGCTGTGGTCAGGATAAGTTTGTGTGTCGGAGACCAGATGTGGATGTGCGAGGCACAAAAGATGTCTCAGAGAGAATAAAATATAAAGTGCTTGGCCACGATGTGTTACAGTCTGAAAAAAGTAGGATAAGTAAGTAAAAGGTAAGAGGAAATGAATGTATTCAAAAATAAATCATACAAACCATACCATATGTGCGTAGTAGACGAAAAAATGTGCGAACTATTCGTCTTCTTATGTTTTGTCAATTCAACTGCAAACATGACCAGTAATTTACTGCGTATTTTTTGATATTTTTAGTATGTTTTCAAAATTTTGAAGTATGTTTACAAAATTAACTGCATTGCATGAGCTGGCACCTCGAGCATCACGAGTTATTGATACTGGGTGTGGCAGCATAATTTACTTTTGTCAAAGCACTTTGTTTTGAAAAAAGGAACTTATATTTCTGCACTCTGTATGAGGCGTGAATTGCAATGAAGCATGGCTTGCAGTGAAGCTTGGCTTGCAGTGAAGCGTGGCTTGCAGTGAAGCCTAATGTAACTGAGGAACCAGTGCTTTGATTGAACACAATTTTTAAGCTTCAGGTACCTCGTAATATCAGGGGAAGTTTACTTAGTTTGTAAACACATAAAAATCTGCAAACTCCAGTCAACACCAGCGTTACTTATTGAAAACAAGATCATATTTTCTTGCAGACACGATCAGTTGGGATGAAATTTTGTCTTCAGTATCAGTTGGCATTGAACTAAAATTTCATCTGTAGCATCTGGGTTCAAGTTGTATTCCACTATTTAATAATACACAGTTTGTTGCTTGCTTGCTTGGTCTGTCTCTTTGTCACGCTCTTAAGGATTTAGATAGGAGGAAATTCGGTTGCGTATGCATGTATTGTAAGCATTGTATTGTGGATACCAAAAGCACATCCTTCAATGTGGAAACTCCTTCACTACGCTCGCGTCCACTGGCAAATCAAACAAAAAAAGTAATTAAAAAACACGTGAATGTTCACGTGTGGGTCTACTAGTTAATGCATAGTAATGGCATGTACGGCTTGACACCATGTTGTGTGTAGTTGAGTTCACTCTAGATTTCCCTGTGGTCAGAAATTGAGCGATGTTTCTATTACCAAGTAACCTAGTAGTATAATAAGTAACCTAGTTCAGCGTAAAGAGTTGTAGGTTCTCGATTGGAGGTGAGATGTTCCTATATTTTCTAAAAAGAGGTTAACCGAAGCTTTGCTATTTATTAGGTGTTCTACTAAGGCTCGCAATTCTTCAATGTTTAATTGAACGTTATTGATAAAAGAACGAGAAACATTTCTATAGATGTTCGGTCGAAGAATTTTGCAGTTATGTGAGAGGCATCTAGATGTGTTACCAGACTAAATGAAGACTTCACGTCGTAACACAAAATCTTATTTCTGTTCATCACTACGAGGCTTGTACATACAGACTACACAATGAGTGCCTAGATCACCGGTGCAAAACTTGTGGCCTTGTAAGTCATAAGTGTGGCCTGTTCAGGAAAATGTTAAAAATATATGAACTTCTTTAAAATACATTTGCTCCATTTTCTCATGTTTTCTATGTAGTGTGTTTTGCATTTTATGCAAATTATAGAAGTAATTATGTCACAATAACTTTAAAATATCTGTTATATAGGAGCATGGAAATCTGTTGTTTGAGGCGTTCTTGAAGAGTGGACGCTGTTAATGCAGCGTTTACTTCAAGAAAGCTTCCTCACCTTTTGTCTAGTTGGTGTACAGGAGGTTTTAAGATTGTGCTTGTGATGACCAAGTTTTAATATTGCAAGCACAACTCTGCTCCAATTGAGTACAGGTCTCAAAGCTCTACTGCTCTGTTTACTAACACTGTGTGCCTGTTAACTGTTTGTTTCATCAATCAAGCACTTCCTGTTTACATTCCTTTAGATCTTTGTGTCTTCTGTTCGGCTATTTTCTGTGAAGTGTTGCTTGTGTTGCAGTAACGTTGCTTACGTTGCAGTAACGTTGCTTGTCTTGTAGTATCGTTGCTTGCGTTGCAGTAATGTTGCTTGCGTTGTAATAACGTTGCTTGTGTTGTAGTATCGTTGCTTGCGTTGCAGTAATGTTGCTTGCGTTGCAGTAATGTTGCTTGCGTTGCAGTAATGTTGCTTGCGTTGCAGTAACGTTGCTTGTGTTGTAGTATCGTTGCTTGCGTTGCAGTAATGTTGCCTGCGTTGTAGTAACGTTGCTTGTGTTGTAGTATCGTTGCTTGCGTTGCAGTAATGTTGCTTGCGTTGCAGTAACGTTGCTTGCGTTGCAGTAACATTTCTTCTGTTGCAGTAACGTTTCTAGTGTTGCAGTACTTTCATTTCTTATAGAATCCTTCAATATTATCCCGCACAATACAATATTCTGTTGTTTACTTTCTGTAATTGCTCGTAAGGTTTAATACAATTCCGAGCATTTCCATATTTTCACACTCGTTAATGTCTAATATTTAAATGGTGTGATACAAGACGATTCGATCTCAGTGTTCCTGATTATTGCATTTAAGATCGAGGTAATGATATGGAGGCTACAAGGAGCGTCAGTGTGTTACAAAACTATACACCACAAGTGTCTCGTATTAACTCAGCTGTGTATTCTTTAAACGTGTGCAACTTTCACCACACGTACTCACTTGTGCGTCATCTTGCGTGCGTCTAATCTAACGTACGTGGCTCTCAAGCTCATGCACTTGCTTCTTCTTCACTTCTCCATAAAAATAAATCCTAGGATTGTGTAATTCTGTACTGTCCCGACGCCAGTATGACTTCTCGAATGGACGGGAATTTCTTTCCATCGGTTATGTTATACTAGTAGACCCACGCGTAAAAATTCAAGTGTTTTTTTACTGATTTTTTTTTTCGTTTGATTTGCCAGTGGACGCGGGCTTTGCGAAGGAGTTTCCACATTGAAGGATGTGCCTTTGGTATCCACAATACAATGCTTACAATACATGTATACGCTACCGAATTTTCTCCTATCAAAATCTTTGAGAGCGTCACAGAGAGACGGACCAAGCGAGCAACAAACTGTGTATTATTATTTAGTGAAATTCAACAAATAGTTGTATCACAATTCGTATTCATCTCACATTAAAGTTTGTCTTGGTGTAATGGAAATATGATCCCGACCTCGAGCTATCGCTGGCTGCCGTCTGAATGCTTGTGCTCGGGAGGGAGCAAATAAAACAAAGGCAATTTGAAATAAAAGTGACCTGTCACCCCGGAAACATGCACTGCGATGTATCATTTCCAGTTCCTGTGTAGAACTTCATTATTTCAGAGATCTTAACCCACCTGAAAGGAACCTTAATTTGGGAGATTACTAAGTTTTCTCATCGTATCTGTGCGTGTATATGGAGGGAGAGAGAGCGGCGTTGGTCCGTATGGGGCGTAGAAGATCTGTATCTTCGGAAGGAGGGGGAGGAGCTGTGTATCCTTTTGGGGAAGGGGGGAATCAAGGCCGGCACTCCCCACCAAATTTGGGGGAGAAAGAAATAGTGAGACAGAATGAGCGCACTCTTCTTGGAGGAGAAAAAAAAAATAAATAAAAACAGGATTTCATTGACTGAGCGAGCTACTTGATTTTGAATGGTAAAAAGTTAAAGAAGTATGAGAAAATATGTAAATGATTTTTGATGTAGAAAATTTATGAATAAATGGTGTAGCTTAGGCAGTTGTAATAGTCGCTATGTGACTATAATCATGTGAAGCCTTCGAGCAAAATGTAAGACGTTGAAAATGAGTCGAGGAACCATGGACTCTGAAGTCTCTGAACCTTGAACCATGGACTCTGAAGTCTCTGAACCTTGAACCANGGTTGGGTGGTGTGTACATCTCCTGTTGTGGCTCCTGTTGGTTGGGTGGTGTGTACATCTGTTGGTTGGGTGGTGTGTACATTTCCTGTTATGGCTCCAGTTGGATGTGTGCTGTGTGTGTGTGTCGTCGAGAATATAGACAGAGAACAGCTTATTGGTCAATAGCATGACGTGTGAGCAATATAAAATAGGAGGAAGTGAGTCCAATGTAGAGCTTTGGAGATCACAATAATTAGCAATAGGACTGGCGTATCAGTGCTGCATCTGAGTGAGTCTCTCACAGGGAAAATGGTATGTCGACTGTGTTCCAAAATAGACGATTTAGCGGCTGCAATGCATGAAAATTAAGAATTATATTACATTTTCGAGTGAGATTTCATTAACTATCGAGAGAACTTGTTTTTTCCGTTTCTTAGCGTGTTATTAGTCAACGCTTAGAACGAATAAAGACTTGTTCTGAACTCGTGTAATTTTCTTCACTAATGCTGTAGTCATCACTGTAATAATATACTTACATCGGCGCTTATTTATTTGACAGCTTTGAGTTTGTTTAAATTAACGACATTAACACGCTGTGCCGTGTTGGCTTATGGACAAAAAAATTCAATGAACCAACACCCTTTTCTCTGGCTGCAGTTCGTCACAAGGCAACTGTGAAGCGTGTTCTGACTACAGCATTAAAGACACGAGTAAACAATTTCTGTTTGTGGGACACAAAGAAAATAAAGCTGGCATCCATTACACCAGTATAAGGAGGACTTAATTTGCGTTTGTGATTGTGTTTTGAGTCTCTCTAACGCACAGATCCATGTTTGATTTAACCATTCGTCATGTTAAATTCTCAACTCCTACATGTACGTCTATTTGTTGTAACTTTATATAGTAGTTATCTCACATCAGCAGTGTTAGCTTTAGTGTTAATTTCTGCGTGCATATGATCAGGTGTTTCCATTTTAAATTGATATTTATTTCTCAAAAATTAGGCTCCCCCTTACGTTCTTGTAGCTTCCTACGTTTCAGTTATTTTTGACTTTGCTATTGCGCTTCGTTTTGATATCTCATCTTGTATCCTGTCCTTATGGTCCGTTTTGTGCCGTCGATTTCGGTTTCTGATTGTTCCTCAACTTGACTCATTCGTAGCGGAACCGAATATCAGTAACAGCGATACTCGCAGCTTTCAACCAAGTTTTTCTAGTGTCACTGGTAGATAAGCAGTGACTGGAATTACACCTTATTGCTGTCTTACGGATACTCGCAGCCCAGAACTACGCCTTATTTCTGTATTACTGATACACGCAGCTTAGAACTACGCCTTATTGCTGTATTACTGATACACGCAGCTTAGAACTACGCCTTATTGCTGTATTACTGATACACGCAGTCTAGAACTACGCCTTATTTCTGTATTACTGATACACGGAGCTCAGAACTACGCCTTATTGCTGTATTACTGATACTCGCAGCTCAGAACTACGCCTTATTGCTGTATTACTGATACACGCAGCCCAGAACTACGCCTTATTGCTGTATTACTGATACTCGCATCTCAAAACTACGTCTTATTGCTGTATCCTGATTTCTGTCCGTAACGAATTAAATCAAGCCCTGCTTTGGCCTTCCCTCCCAATTTTTTTCTGGTTCTTATGTTCATTTTCTTGAAGTTTTTACATAGGTATTTACCATTGTATCTAGGTGCATTATCTTTCGAAAGTTGATATTGACACTCGTTTCTGAGTATGGAATGTTAGAATTACTTTGAAGACATAAGGCTTTGTGTTTATTGACATTGGCATAAAGTTGAAAAGTTACTAGAAAAAGTTACATAGTTTATTTCATTCACGATTTACGATTTTATTCCGGAAATGCTCTCTCCTAAAAAGAATATCTTGTCAACAAAAAAATAAGTAATATTGGACCGTGGCAGCATGAAATTTTCCATGTCAAGGTTCTATGAGAACATGGAATTCATGATTCTATCTTCATTGATCTTTTTACTCCCGAGCGGCTCTGCCTTTGAGGTTTGAATTCTTTCAGTGTGTATGCACGTGTGGTCCAAGGAAGCTCATTTATGCAATAGAATATTCATGTCTTTTATTTTTTAGTAATATTTTATTGAACGTCTCTTGTTTCAGATTTTGATCCATATAAATATTTGTTTTGGAAGTAGTTTTACTTCATTTTAAGTTGATTTTATCGATGTTAGTGAAGCAATTTTGCATACACTTCCCCTGAAGCAAAAAGTGCCTGCTAAACAAGAACAGCGAAGGAGAGATGCGGAAGAAATGTACACGGTTTTTGTACCTGCCTGTATCACGTGTACCATGTGTCACGTGTACCATGTGTCACGTGTACCATGTGTCACATGTACCATGTGTCACGTGTACCATGTGTCACGTGTATCATGTGTCACGTGTATTATGTGTCACGTGTATCATGTGTCACGTGTACCATGTGTCACGTGTACCATGTGTCACGTGTACCACGTGTCACGTGTCACGTGTACCATGTGTCACGTGTACAACCCTATTTTTAAACTGATCTCTAGAGCATTTAACGCTTCACTGAATGAGGATGTGGACTTTCTCTTTTAAAACTGGTCTCGTATCTTGTTTCACTAAAAAATCCAAGTCTTTTATGAGCAGAAGAAAAAGCGTAATTTCGTAAAAGAACTAGTCAATTGATCTAAGATAAATAATCCCTATACAATTAAAGCGACGCCTTTCTTGTTTTCATGCTCTATTTCTGTCAGTGTTTTCAGTTGTTTGTGGTGGCACCATGAGTTAAATATTTTATTATTTAATATTTAAAGGGAAGATGTGGACTGTGCCAAAGCGTCGCATGACATGAATAAAGAAAGATGATCATACATATACTTGGTTGGGACATAAAGAATATGAAAGCATGACGTTTGGGACAAGAAGTAAGTAAATAAAGAAATGAAAAAGCGACTGTGGGGCGCTTGCACTTGACCTTGGTAGCCGACCAGGGGAGTGGCAATACGCCAACGGTGATGAGCAACCACCTGCCAAG
>VCRD01004073.1:0-17492 GCA_006783055.1 Trinorchestia longiramus
CGTGCCATGCCCCACTCACCCCTCACCCCTCACCCTCTCAGCCCCTCATGGGCAAATGTTGGGTCGAAAATTACGAGGCATTCACGAATTGCTTTGTTTTCTGGTGAACTGGAGGAATGAAGACGATTTTTGTGATGGATTTCACTACGATGTTCAGGGCTGGTTTTAATGGTGGAAATCATAGAGAATTAAATGAATGGGTCTAAAATTACTATGCGTTCTCGATTTACGACTTTCACGATTCAGCCGCTGGCGTGTCTGGAAAACATTGTCCATGCATGTTAACGATAGTTTTAAATTATTATTGGTATCATTATAATCTATTACTATTATTATTAGTATTAACACCGCTATTGGAATTATGATTATTATCATCATTGGAACTATTATTTCATAGGCTATTCTCATAAGCAGCGACAGATATTCGTTATGGCTATCATCAGTATAGTTATGAGTGTGATTCTCGTGACTAAATATATTTGATATCTACTTTAATGCCTAGTTTAATCTCTAGAGTGAGGCAGGTCTGGTGCGCGTACCAACAGCAAAAGCTGCTGGCCGCACAGCAGAACAAAATCCAAATATTAACCGATAGATTTAGTTCATAATAACAATATTAAATCCCTTACCAATATTTGTACACGATGAACATATGATGAACGATAAAATAACAGAGTATTGGAGGGGGCCAATACTATCAGTAATTATTGACAGTATTTTCAATACACAACCTCCATAAAATCAGCAACCACAATCAGTATCATTAATCACTGTCAGGAATAAGTGGCAATGTTCAGTCCCCATCGTCAACTTCTATAGTAAGAAAGAAAAATCAGTCAGTAATCAATGTTGATAGTCAGTGTCAATGTTCAGTGTCAGTGCCTAGTGCGTGTCCACACTGGCATTGAGTCAGTATCAATAATTAGTCAGTGTCAATATTCAGTGTTGGTAATCAGTATTAGTAATCATCATTAGTAATCAGCTTTGGTATTCAATATCAATCATCAGTGTCATTCATCAGGGTCAATAATCAAGGTCAGTAATCTGTGTCAATAGTGAGAGTTGGTAATCAATACCAATAATCAGGCTCAGTAATCAATGTCAATAATCAGGCTCAGTAATCAATACCAGTAATCAGGCTCAGTAATCAATACCAGTAATCAGGGTCAATAATCAATACCAATAATAAGGGTCAGTAATCAATACCAATAATCAGGGTCAGTAATCAGTGCCAATAATCAAGGTCAGTAATCAGGGTCAATATTCATTTGAGCTGAGTTGAACGCTGATGGAGGTATAACTAGCAATGTATATAAACGTACATGTCTTATTCCTACTATTTAGGGCACAAAAGTCAAGTTTTTTGCAACAATAATTGGCAAGTGAGCACAAGAAAACTGTAATCATTGATTTTCATCTTTATAGTAAAAAAAATGTTAGAGCAAAATACAGAAATGATACACAATCATTTCTCACAACTTCCCTTGAATTTCTGAGTGTCTGTTTGCAGGAAAGTACCACTGGTGATTCCAAAATCTAAAAAAAAAGAAATGAATTTTTATACTAGATATTTTCAAAAATTCTTTTGAATTAACTGCTTGAACTTAGCTTAAAGATGTCTTCTCTAACTCAGGCCCGGTAATTATTGAGTTGTTGTGCGGGAGCTGAAGTGCTTACGCATTTTTTCTCTCTTCTTCAATCTGTGCAAAATTCTATTGGTTTTTCAAGTCCTGTAACGCTGAGCTCCGCGCAGCAGACGCGTTCGGACGTCAACGTCAGTGTGATGGTCTGCAATGGACCTCACTGTAAACCACTTAGTTCCTAGTGGGTCCGCTGATAAGCCTTGACAATGAACTTAGCCTCAAAGTGGTTACAGCTGCCGCTACTATGCTTCAAAATAAACTGCGAAGTCAAGCGAGCAGGTCGTCCTAAGAAACTCTTTTATGGCTCCAGAGGAGCAGCTCGTAATGACACAACCGGTTGTGGACAGCTCAAAAAATGAATGTAGCAATATCCTTAAAATCTCTTACATTAAGGGGCTTGTACAAGAAAACTTTGGTTGACGAAAACACTCAGAGTAATGCTCTGATCGCCTGGGTTGCGCTTAGGCAGATAATTAGGGATTTGTCTAAGAGATAAGAACGACGGACAGCCTGACAGGGGATAATTCATTCGAAAACCAAGACGTAAAACACTGAGTGCATCTGTGGACACGGTCACAAATTTGGTACAACATTTGTTTAGTTGTATTTGTCTGAGGAACATATTTAGTTGTAGTTATTTTCGTGGCTTGAAAAAACAAGAAACATATTTCAACCTTTCTTATGAAATACACCTTTCATCTTTAATGAACAGGAAAAAACAATGTTAGACTGAAGAATAAACAAGACAGAGACAAGGTTGTTGGTGTGTATTTTCTCGAAAATAAATACTAGAAACCTCTAGATAACATAAGGCAAAAGTTTGGGAATGGGATTGCTTCTATAACAACGTAAGTGGGAAAGAAATATATGTGTAAAATTTTCAGCCCTTAATTAAAAATTTATAATAAAAAAATATTTGATCCATCAACCAATCAAAATTAAAAACAAGCTAAAGTGAAAGAGAACACAACGATGCAACTATAGCTGCTCTACTAAAAATACTCAAAGCTCATTGATGAGCTTAATGATTTTAATTTTAAAATGTTGAAATCCATGTAGTAGCTGCACTGTCAACTTTTCATCTACGGTAAATTATGCTGTATTTTCTTTGGATAAACTGTGTGTCTTTTCTAAGCACATTCAACTGCAATTACATCTCTGATGTAAGTGAATTTTTATTGACCTATTAGTGATGGTGCTAAAACGCTGAATAATTAGCACTTTAAATATTTTGCTTCGTAATACTTGTACGACGTCAACATAAAACTGAACTCATTTCTTCACGGTGATTGTTTATCTTTCTCAGGTTCAGAATGTGACCTCATTTTTAAGAAGATACTCAAAATACTCTTGTATATTCCAGAACATCGTTGCTAAATAAATTGGAATTTAATCAAGAATCTGAAAATACCGGACGTCCCAAAAAATTTCCTCACTCTTTGACTGCCAATTACATATATATTTGGTTTTGATTCAGGTATCTTTTAACGTACGAGTATGCGCAAGTCTAACGAATTGAATTAAATAACACTACAATAAATTTAAAAAAATTAAATGTCATTAAAGAAAACTATAATATTTTTGTCTCGTGATGGGCAATCAAAGAGTGAGTATATTTTTTGGGACGCCGTGTATGATTGAAGATGACAGTAGTTATCACAATTCGTCTACGTGAAAAATTCTAAAAAACTAATATTCATTGAAAGCATTTAAACGAGAATTATGCAAAGTGCTAAGAAGAAGTGAGTGATTTCGATTATGTATTTTCGTTTGCTAAAGTTTTTAGGCAGGAACGTACTTTTAAGGCTAATGCTTCTCAAATTCTTTCAACGTTTTATAATACATTAATTTGGCACTCACAAAGGCACAAACCTGAACATTAAAACGAATACTGACGTGTTTTTAATGCTGAGTTTAATTAGCATACCAATGTGCGTACCTGCAGATATATCAGTACGAATACTATTGCAAAAAGAATTCGCATAACAATAATTCGCATTCAATTCGTGGTAAGTGACAATACACAATATCATTAATAGCGTCTCTCAAAAATTATGATTTTGTAGGGTATACTCCAAAACCCACAGTACAAATTATGATTTGGGATATGAGCTCACAAACAAATATCGATGATCAGATGACATGGCATCGAGCTCCTTTAAGTGTCTGGCTCAGTACCTATTTTCTTCAGGGTTTTGTTGTAATTGCGGTTCTTACTTTGCCCGCTGCACTGCGGAATTGCTCCCTGCGCTGCTGAGGCAAAAAATCGGATTACGCATTTGAGGCAATCTCGAGGCAATCTGCACGCCATCGAGCAGGATAACCGAACGATCCAGAGTTGCGGAGCAGCATTGCTCCTTCATTGAAATGAAGGCGCCCGGATAAAATCAGATCTCCGTGGGTCTTCTTTATTCGACCCATCGAGGTGTTCTTTAAATAAATTACTGGCGCGCGGTTCTGGAGGACATACATACATGAATATAAACGCATTTCTGCATGTCGCTCGCACTGAGTGAAACTTGTAAAGAGCTGGACTTTTTGTCTCGTGAGAAAGAGCCTCAAAGAAATGAAAGTAAGTTGATGGGATGTACGTAAGCCTTGTTAAAGACAAAATTCATCAAAATAACTTAGCTAAAGCAGAGATAACCATCCATGTTCAAATCAGTCCATATGATATTCATGGTCATATGTGTTTTCTACGTTTTTCAAATTCAACTATTGAAAAGTCTTCTTTGAAGGAAAATAACAAAAAATACATACAAAAAATAAATATTTTTAGCTTGAGGTCTCTGGAAGTCCTTCGAGGGACGAACCATCGTTCGGAGGGTATCCCTGTCTCTGTAGCATGGGATCTCGACGAAGTAAAGAACGAAAAAATAATGAAAATGAACAAAAATCCCGTTAGTAATTTCAGCCACATAAACAAAAGTCTGATACTAGACGCCTGTTGAAAACCTCATTGATAGCAAATGAATTAATTAATGAGTACAATCAGTATGCACTTCTAGAACCTGTTTCCATGGTGACCAGTTGCATATTAGATGCCAATGTGTCCTCCGTCATGGTGACTCGCCTAAGTGTAGGGTTCAATTTTCTCAATATTTAGGTTCATTTACGAGCCAGTCAGTACAAGGCATCACAAAAATGTTCCCCATTATTTAGTTGTCCATACTTCAAATTTCAAATGAAAAATCTATTTAACTTTTTGTTAATGCGAACCTGGAATATGTGCGATCAAATATTATGGGATATTTTATTCGGGATATTTGGTATACAAAGGATTTGCTTTGGAGTTCTTCTTGCCTTGAGAATGAGGCATCAGAATCGAGATTAAAGAGATTCCTTTATTTTATTTCTTGTGCAAGGGAAAGTTAATGCGGGAGAAAAATTGTATGAAAATGAGCAATAATGTGAAAATTATAAAACTTAAAATATGTTTTTTTCAAAGTTGGCTCATGAAATGTTTTCTACTAAAACATACTAAACTTGTACTAAACATGCCAGTGTTCAGGCGATACCTAGATATTCAGGCCACACTTGCATGTTCAGGCCACACTTGCATGTTCAGGCCACACTTGCATATTCAGGCCACACTTGCATGTTCAGGCCACACTTGCATGTTCAGGCCACACTTGCATGTTCAGGCCACACTTGCATGTTCAAGCAACACTTGCATGTTCAGGCCACACTTGCATGTTCTTCTAGCGCCTTATACTCCAAGGTCTTAGCTGCTTTCTATGGAACGTCGGAGAATCCCACAGAAGATAATTTGTTTTTCGGACGAATAAACTCTTGAGCGCTGAGAGTTGCTTGATCATCTCATGCAGCCAGCAACGACTTCTTTCTAGTTCTGAAAAGATAACTCACAGTGTGAGTATAGTGTAAGTAGGCCTAGTGGAGTGGGGCCTAGTGGAGGGAGGTCTAGCGGAGGGAAGCTTAATGGAGGGAGGCCTGGTGGTTGAGGCCTGGTGGTTGAGGCCTGGTGGTTGAGGCCTGGTGGTTGGAGGACTGGTGGTTGGAAGCCTGGTGGAAGAACACCTAGTGGAAGGAGGCATAGTAAAGAGAGGCCTGATGGGAGGAGACCAAGTGAAGAAACACTAAGTGGAAGGAGATCAAGTGGAGGAAGCCCTTGCGCACCACTAAATACAACAAACAATGCAAGGAATGAGGGGGAAAAAGTAGTGGAAGATGGCTTGAAAGGAAGTAATGCATGAGAACGGTGAACGGAAGTGGTAAAAAAATAAAGAGAAATAAAATGATAGTAAAAATGTGCAAAAAGAACGTTATTGAATTGAATGACGACAGAAGCTGAATGGTCGAAATGATGGAAGCACATAGTGAACTAACTGAAAATAAAAAGTAAAAGACCCTTTTTTAGAAGTTGTATATCCTACTGAATGATACTCATGCAAAAAAACGAAATCATTTCAACGAAGTAAAACATGAAAAGTATTTCGATTAATATTGATGGCAGTAGATATTTTCCTGATGAAATGTTGCATTTCAGGATCATCGCACATTTTCCAAAATCTATTCGTGGTAAAAGTTCTGTACCAAGTTGGATTCAATTAAAATATGCAGGTGTTTTTTCCTGTGATAACAATGCTATAAAATACAACTTGACTTCGTTCCTACAAACTCCTGGTTTCTTTATATGAATAATTTTAGAAAAAGAAGTAAAGCAAACCTGAAAGAAATACAATCCAGGTCTTAGTTGATTTAGTTGTGCACTCAATTAAAAACATTACTAGTTTTTGGCCAGACTTTGCTTGATGAAAAAGGGACATTCACTAATTTCAAAGAGTATAAAGAGCGTGATGCTCTCTAGAGCAAACAATGAAGAAAATTTTTCTAAACCAATATGCAGGTAATTTTACTGTGCAAATTAAACTAGACATTTAATCAGTTCGACGTTCAAATATCAGAGAAATACGAGAAACGTTTCGAGTAAATAGGCTGAACGCGAGTCGAGAGTTCTGAAGGGGGGAGAGGAAATATGTTTGGATCCTATTCCTTCTCAGCAGTTCCTTAATTAACGCTACCAACTTGATTCTCTTAAGTAACAACAACTTTCTTGTGAAAAAATACTCAAGATCACAACTTCAAGTCTAGCAGCTGCGTATCTACTTTATTTGTGCGTTTATTGACGATGTTACGGGAGGAGGACTTCTGACCCGCGTTATCACTCTTCATTCATGTTTCTCTAGGTTTTTAATTTATTTCTGCTAAATTATTTGGTAAGATTTTTTCGTTTTGGTGTTCTAATTTCAATTCTCCAGCATTTTCAATAAAATTAAAGTGTCCAATAATCGTCTAAAATGGGGAGCTACTTCCAAAAATAAAATAATTATTGTTCGTTAATATTTCATCAGCTGAACTCACTCACGCATGATGGCCTCACAGGACAAAATGATCACTTCAGCTCCGCAAGTACGACACAAAATTTTAATTGTAGTAAAAATTCAACTTCACAGCATTCAGGTGTTAACACATAGGGCTGATACTTGAACTAGTACGTTCGATTTTTTTATTATTCCTTAGCTGACTTTAACGAACCTGTTTCCGCTAAAAAACACATTAAACACGTAAGAACACATTAATACAATTTGAAGCGAGTACGAAAGTCAACCAGAAAATAGGAGTAGCTTTTGATACTAGTGGAAGTAAACTGATGCCGGACAAGTAATTAATATCCGATCATCGTAAAGAAAACAGTCTTCAGCAAGCAACAACTGTAATATAACAAGGAGTACTAACCACGCTTCAAATACAACAAAGAGACCATCATGGGCACGCACAGATTATATGAGACAACACTGTTTGTTTGTGACAAGCAACGCAGCACAGCAAGTGTCCTAGACCGCATGCAAATCGGAACGTCTATCGCAGTGACGTATTTTTCAGCGCTCTGATTGCGTACCGAGATCATGTTTTATTCAGCTTGTTTATTTCAAAGCTGCATCCAAGATCTTCCAGTATTCAAAAACTCGAGCAAAATCCGCACTCATTCTTGTTGCTTGAGTTTGTTTGCTTGTGCTGCCAGAAGCTGGACACCAGATTTGTACCTCAGGAGGTGAGCCATCGCATACACAGCCTTAATCATGTCGAATATTACGTGTTATATTTTTGAGTGAGAGATGGAGCCTGAGGTATTTGAATAAACTTGAAATTAAAAGCGTTGCGCTTCAGGGACTGAGTATTCGGACGATATTTCTACAGCGATCTATCCAGTCTATGTAAACATAAATGTGCATGTGTGTCATGGTGTGTTTTGTGGAAACATGGAAATCGTGCCTGCTTTTCAAAAATTTGATTTTTTTGTTGAAGCGTACGAGAGATAAGGAAAATTTTGGATAAACGTTCTCCAGCCTGAGTAAGGTTTGACTCTGTGAAGAATAACCAATGCCAACAGACAAAAAAAGATTTCTCTTCAAAGTAGCCTATATTCAAAGTTTTTCCAAGTCAAGCTCAGTACCTGTTGTTTCGGTGCAAAAGTGAATAAGCGACAAAGAAAATTATGAGTAAAAAGATAAACGCTACTGGATGCCGTTGTTAGAGCCCTGGTCTGGCGCCACGTGATTTCAGGATTTTTTCATCTACGTCCCACTAGGATGAAATTCAGCGAAAAAAACGCTTTTTGTTATAAGTTCAATTTTAGCAGCGCGTGTGATGGACTTACACACCAAGAGCGTTTCCAGCAGCGGTTTGGATTTTATACTGAGTTTATGTGTATAAGGCAAAACAGAAAAGTATGTTGAAGGTTTATATGTAATAAGGAATGTAAAGTTTGTGCTTTCCTTTTCCTACAATGCTATCGTATTACACAGAATAAAAAATAAATAAACGCTCACTGTACCTACTCCTATTTACGTTCAAGATTAGATCTTGATGTTATTTTTATTCATGTTACATACCCTCATACCTGTCAGTTAGGTACGCACCAAAGGTGCTGTCTAGTTTTCATTTTAAAATACATTAAAAACATCCAAAAGGTAGAATTTAGACACCCTCGAGATCCCTTCAAAAGAAAAGGCTGAAAAACTTTTAGTCACCCACTCGAATAAAAATTCTTATTTTTGAGTACAAACCCCATGCATTGATTCCACGGACAAAAATAAAGTAAAATGAATTAATATCAATTATATAAAAAATTTTGACGCGTTTCTCTCGAATGAAAAATTGGTTTGATTCGCCACTTTATGTGCGCCAAGGCCCCACACAAACTTAAGGAGCTGAAGACAAAGTTAGAGGCACCTCCTGGACGTCTTCAGTTCCCTCAGCAGCCAACAGCGCATCCACCCATGCTATTCTTTTGTAAATAATTTACTAGAAACCATTACATCCCTGTACCTAAACTAAACAATGGAAAATGTGTTAGAACATATAATTTGATTTTCTTTAGTAATAAGACTACTTTTCAAGGATACTGTATGTGCAGTATATACGGATTGTGGCCTTTTTTACTTCTCAGCCAAGGCTCCTCATCTGGTGGCTAGAATGAGAGAATAGAAGAATTCAATCAAAGAATCAAAGTAAAATTATTCTTTTGTTTGAGAATCAGTAATCTTATTCAACTGCATCAGATTTTATACAATTTTACCACATGAAAATCAGTAATGATATGTCACTTTATCGGAATCATGATCCCATTCCATCTTGTGGGAATCAGTATTTCTATTCCAACTGATGGGAATCAATAATCCTGTTCTGCTCCATGGGAATCAGTTATCTTATTCCAACTGATGGGAATCAATAACCCTGTTCTGCCCCCATGGGAATCAGTTATCTTATTCCAACTGATGGGAATCAATAATACTGTTCTGCTCCATGGGAATCAGTTATCTTATTCTACCCATGAGAAAAAGTAATCCTGTTCTGCCCCATGGGAATCAGTAATTCTATTACACCTTATGGGAATCAGCAACCCTATTCAGACAAATTGGATTCAATCCTATTCATTTACACTGAAATCATCAGACCTACGCCACAGCAATACAGCGGCATACATTCAGTGATGTTTAATGGCGCCATTCAGGCTTCAGTTTCTCACAACTTTTAAACATAAAAACCACGCAAATTTTAATTCAAAGGCCTGCGGTTTCCAACATCTGTGCTCACCAGATTGCAGCTGATTGGCCGACGGCTCATGCTGTAGCATCAAAGTCATCTCTTCCAATTCCAAGAGCTTCAATACTGGGACTTGTTGATAGAAATCTAGGCTCGCTCGACGAAGATAGGCTCGATAATTCCGCCCTCATGCCTCAATGTTCTGTTTTTGTTTATTTTATTAATTTTGTTCAACAGTGCAGAGTACGTTGACTGTAAGTTCTCTCAGGGCATAATCACCAGCAAAGCTCCAACGAGATCCAATGTGTGTTCACATTCAACTTTGTTCCTCATTCACCTTCACGATTGGGCCATTCACATTCAGCAGTGCCATATATTTAATTTCATAATTACTTCTTGTTCTCATTCATGATTAGTCCTCATTCATCTCCATAGTTTTTCACCTTTACCTTATTGCATCTTATTCTCTTTCATAATTGCTCCTCAATTCACCTGTACAATTCTTCACTGACATGTACACCTGATTCTGATTCACCTTCAAAATTGTTTCTCTTTCATCTCCTTAAATTATCCTTATTTATCCTAATAATAAATCCGAAAATTTGATCCCTATTCTCCTGTACATCTTTTACAAGGGAGTAAGTAAGTTAAATATTTTTCTCATTCATCTTACACTTTCAAAGCGTTCAATTCATCACAGTCAAATTATTCCTTTGTTACCTCAGTTATTGTTCATTATTTGCTTCAAGAATTATTCATTTTCATCTATTTTTACCCTTATTGTTCCTGTCTTTCACCATTTATTTTCATATTCTTTAGTAGTTTTAACGCTCAATCTCGTTATTTCACATTATTTCTACATCATTTATTCTTTCATTTTTTCTTCCGTTTGTTTTGTTTCTCATTGTGGATTATTTCTGCCGATTAATATTTCTAAACACTGAGTAAATTTCTCAGTGTTTTATTGGTACGTACGTCTTGCAGCTACTCGTAGTTCTAAATTATCGTTCCTTCTCATTAGTCTCATTTGTTCATATTAATTAAAAGTGCTGATTATTCACCTAGACCATTCGAGCTTTATTCAATAAAACCTTTTTGAATTTTTTACCCCTTGCAATTTTTTTATCTTAGTTACATTTCATATACTTCATCTTACTTTCCATCGCAGCTTCGTTAATTCATCAACCGTTCCCTTATTTCCATTCACTGCTGCCGTTCTCTCATGCCGACGACCTGACTTCTATCTGTCAGATCGAGATCAGCAAGTCTACCACTGGCTCTAATTCATCACTCCTGCCTGAACATCATCATTTGAGGCATCATTAGCCTGGCCCACAGATGCATCATACGATCTTTATCATTTCATTGGAACGCCCTATGCCCACAAACAGAAATACGGAGTCGAGTCATGTCCTTAATTTGGATGTAGGGGTTGTGTATCTCGGATTACATACATGGTAATGTTCCAGTTAGGAAAATATTGCACAAATGATGAATATTGAGCATGGTTGCTCAAAGTCAGATATGGTGGTAAATAGAAACAATTTACTCTAAAGATACTCGACCCGTAGTCATCCCACATGAAGGATGACAGCTCAAATTTGAATGGTGAACGATTGTGCAGCTGAAAATTGTGAACAATGTCACATTACAAAAGAACCATAGCAATGACCAACCAATGATGGTGCACCACTTATGAAAGACATTTAACCTAGTCATTACAAAATTGAACGAACTCTTCAGTTCCTTAAAAATTCTTTTCATTTTAACTCATAGTATTCTCTAATCATTTTTGTGGTGTTACTTTGTTATTTAATTCACAGTTATTTACGTTAAACCTTCCCTAAAATTAGACCTTATTTCGTATCAATAACTCCACCTTCAACAGCAGCAAGCTCATTTCAAATCTGCTCAGCTGAAGACTTCAGCCATCTAAATATAGAATGGAAAATTAGAGATTATATCTAAAAGTGAATGGGCGTAGATTTTGAGAATAAATGGGCGCATATCTAAAAGTAAATGGGTGTATGTATATTTCATTGCCAATTTGCCGAAAAGCAGCCTCGTCCCGTTTAAAATCCACTAAAGAAAACTAATCATTAGATCAGGTTCTATTTCATAATGGCCAGTTCCCGGTTTAGTATAGGGTGTAGCAACATGACTTTCTTTTTTCACAGCGCTTTGCTTTGAAAAAGAGGAAGTAATGTTGCCGCACCCTGTACAACGTGGTGACCAATCACCAGGTACGATCATTTAAGACAATCACCAATCATGCGAAACAAGTACAAAATTAGTTAAATAATAATTGTTCATGATCCACGCAGGTATCTGAGTATCTACCAGCAAGAAGCTCTGACCTAACAGAGTACAGATATGATACATTACATGCCCCGCATGCTTTTCAATGATTTAATTATTTACTGTAATCCTGTAAAATATCCTGAGAAAATCATCGAAAACAACTGATATTCAAGCTTGAGATTTTCTTGTTATGTGGCTAACTAGGGTCTATACATAAGATAGATAAGGATTAGGAGCAAAATCACTGAGTGTAAAAGTAACGAGTAAAAGAAGAAGAATTGAAATCCGATCTCCCACCTTTTAACATTTCTTATTCGCCTTTTCCACATGTTCAGCAACAATAAGATATGGTTTTCGACAACTTTTTAGGCATGCTGCTCTATACCTTGTTCAGATGCAGGCTTAAGAGTGTCCAGGCTTGGCTGTTTAGCATGAGATAAATGGTCCGAAACTTAATGCTCGGAGAGGCCGAATGCTTGTCCGGTATTTCTTTACGATGCAAAACGCAACGAAGTGAAATCTTTAGATGTGTCCTTGCGTCTTGGCATAACCTGCTGCTGCGAGCTGGTGTAGTCTTTGACAAAGTTAACGCACCTACCAATATAGTTTATACTATCCTAAGTTTTACTAATTTATGATTTTCAGAAAGATGACTGGAATCACAAAATGGAACCAACAAACGCTGCTTCTTAATAAATCCTTTCGATACTTAAAAAAACCTGCTCGTACGTTCCTGTGGTTGTAAAATCATGCCAATGATGTTTTTGTCTCTGATCTTACATTTTCAATTTCGTGGAGGGAGAATAATTTGCACACCACTTCGTTATCCCCAGTTCTGTTCGAGGTGCACAAAATTAATTCCGGTAGAATTACCCGAAGTGCACGAGCAAAATTGAAACACCGTTGGAAAGAAACAAAATTCAAAGACTTCTCCATCTGTTTGAATCATATTTCTAACTGTTTAAGTACTTTATGTTTACATTGCCCACATTACAAATGACACACTGCAGTCGTGAAAGTTGCCTGGCTTTAAGAGAATTAAAAATAAAAAAACGACTCTTGCGTCCAGACGCGAAAAAAATTCACGTCCGTGAGCCACATTAGACAATAAGGGAGCATTCGAGGAACATGAAACGCAATATATTTGGAAGGAAGGCGAATTTCTTGCTGAAGCTTGAAGATGAGCCTACAGCGGCTCCCAGGGACCACTGATTTATCAAAGTGAATTATTAGGCCATTCATTACTCGAGAATGACACCGGTTAGAGTAAGCAAAAAAGTGGTCTAGAACTAATGCTGTCGACCTACATAGCAGTGCAACACTGCATGGGGTCGTCTTTTCTGCTTCTGATTAATTGCTCTGCAAACTCATGAACGAATAGTCCAGCTATGACCCCTACTATTCTGGATCAACTGCCAGCTGAGTCAAGTTTGTACTGCATTTAGCATCAACGAACACGTGACTCTTCGACTCTGTGCGAGATGACTTCTGTACACAGTCTGCACGGCTTCTGCACACAGTCTGCACTGCTTCTGCACACAGTCTGTACAGCTTCTGCACACAGTCTGCATGGCTTCTGCACACAGTCTGCACAGCTTTTGCACACAGTCTGCACAGCTTTTGCACACAGTCTGCATGACTTTTGCTCACAGTCTGCACAGCTTCTGCATACAGTCTGCACGACTTTTGCTCACAGTTTGCACGTGTGCTATGCAGTGGCGGTAGTACAGAGGCTGCAGCACAGTGGCTGTAATGTATTAGCTGTAGCACAGTGGCTGTAATGTATTAGCTGTAGCACAGTAGCTGCAGTACAGTGGCTGTATTATAATGGCTGTTTTTTAATGGCTGTAGGACAGTAACTGTAGTATAGTGGCTGTCGTTCAGTGATTGCTGTACAGTGGCTGTCGTACAGCGATTCTAGGACAGTGGCTATAGTACAGTGGCTGCATCACTGGCTTTAATGTGTTAGCTGTAGCTCATTAGCTACAATGTTAGGGAACATTCTTCCGCCAATATTTCATTTTTTTCCCTTTTCGAACGATTTCTTTCATTTTCATATCAGTTTTGCCATCAGGATCAATCGTCTTTACGAGTCTCATTATTTAGCGTAAATACTAATAAATTCAACAGTAATTTCATTAGGCATGGATCTAATCTTTCATTCTATTCGATGATATCATATCTGGTCATAAATATGAATTGAGATTTTACTTCTATTTTGACAGTTGAATTAACTCTGTCTTAAATGCCTCGTTACTCTGCAGTGTAACGTATCTTATAGAATCGTAAATTATAGAATAGAACTTCTTACGATAACTTTGAATTCTCGTAGAAATTTATCACAGGAAAGTGAAAAAACACGCTCTCATTCAGGACACATTCAGGCGTCCCCACATCATATGAACAATTCACATAGAAATTTGGATTAATGGATAATTAATTTAGAGAGATATTCAGTAATCATTAATTCATGCGTTAAAAGATAATGAGATAGAACTCAATAATTCTAAGAATTTGTGAAATTGAGGCAGAAAGTTGAGGTAAAGACCCTGAATTACTGTGTAAATTTATTAACAAAGACAGAAAATTTCTGTTTCAATGCGTAGAGATTGACATGAATGATTGGAAGAAAAAATGCCTAGACATAATAATGAGCCAAGAAAAACATATCAAAAGAGTAATTGCCCAACCATTATTTAAAGTTTCACTTATTGTTTTGAAACTACCCCTGAAATATAATTTTTCCAAGAATTGCCTCACAATAATAGGCATGGTCTGATTAATTGTTTTGACCAGTCATAAATTGAAAATGATGAATTACTTATCAAGAGTATTCAGCAATCATTTTAATGCTTCTATTGGTAATTCTCTTCCTTGTAATCAACGAATATTTTTCTCACCTGACAAGGCCTCAAAGTTTATCGGATTTTAAACCTGAAGACAACGTTGGAGGTCTCACGTCACATCCAGGTGATTGTGTTGAACGGCGAGCTGGCTCACGAGGTTTCATAATTTTATTATGTAACTAAATTTTCCTCGTTTTATAACATTTATACTCGTCGTTCCCAGCCCTAAAACAAACTATTTTCACAGACCTAAAAACATGTTTTTCTCATTAACATAGAGTTCATTACATATTGGTCATTATTTGCAGACAACGCAGGTGCTGTTAGGCACTAGCTAAAGATTTCCTATTGTAAAGTGCGACAGTATTACTTAAATATATACTGTGGGGAAAATAGTTCATCTTTTGCTGGTTTTTATCATAAATACTTTTTCAACTATTGAGTAAACGTTCTTCTTATTATGATGATAGATTACTCGTATGTGAGTCGTAAAATGAAGTATAGGAAGTGAATTTTGCTACGTAAATGACACGGCCAGGCAACAGTGATGCTACTTAGGCTTTAATATCTAAGAATTGAAACTTGGAACCTGAAAACGTAGTAAGAGCACTCAAAAAACTAATAGACATAAACGATTTTAGAAAATAGTTTGTACAAGCTAAAGAATTACATCTGTGCACCTTGAGGTTTTTTCGGACCACTGTTGACGATTGCATTGTACGATGTAGGGCGGTCCTCACTGCAGGCACTTCTCCGTCCACGTTCCACGTCATTTTATGCCTCGGTAGTTGCAAAAACTAAATAATGTAATCATTTCTGTCCCAGGCCTTGTTCTAGTGCATCGGTGTGGTCTGAAGCACCTCCCACGCAGTCGAGGAGGAATCAATATCTCAAGGCAGAAATAGTAAATCACCGCTAAAAGATCCTTTTGTTCTGCGCTGCTTGAAGTGACGCCATGGCAGCACAGGACAATGCGGAGCCCGTGTGGTCCAACTCGGTGTGATGGCTTGCTTAGGACATTTATTTGTCTCGTTCTTTTTGGTTGTAATCAGGTGGGGATATTCAGTTGTTGGTCGTTATATCATACTGACATCATGGCTTTCTTATGACATTAATTTCTTTTATTATTTTTGGTTATGATCAGGTAAAAAGATTCAGTTGCTGATCCTGATATACTTGCAGGGATTCCGGTATCTTACTACATTTATTTGCTTGCTTCTTTTTAGTTGTCGTCAGTCAGGACGGTTTGTCGTTGATCCTTGTATCAAAACTACAAGGGGTTCGATTTTCAGGAAATTCATTTGCCTGGTTCTTTTTAGTTGTAATCAGCCAGGACGGTCTGTCGTTGATCGTGACTTACAAATGTTCAGGGAGAATAGAAGGCTGATCAGGAGTTACCTGTCTTTGGACACCTGCTTGATGGAGAGTACTCTTAAAAGGCTGACAGAGACCACGATTAAAGGAAAACAAAATAACTAAATAAGGTGTGATTTCTTTTTTCCGTGTGTTTTTCAATAAAACTATATACAAGTATGTTATAAATTTTATACGAGAGACGAGCGTTCACAAATTTGTTCTTATCATAATGTTCATTTAATATTGCAGCTCAGAGAAAAATGAGGCAATGCTTACTAATTTACGTACATTACCTAGTCCATTACCTGATCAAGTGTGTCCAGCTTGCCATGCTAGAAGAATGGCACGTGCAAGTTTCGCTGGAGATGAATTAAGCGATCATTTCTAAGCAACTGATTCTTCAAGCAATTGATTCACAACGCTTTATGTCGTAACCCAACGGTATGACCCCAGAGGCAGGAGACCTGAGAGGCCTCCCCTTCTGAACACAATTGGTCGTATTCTGAATACGTAAAAATAAGCCACGTTTGTACACGAAGTACAGTGTACAGAATAGGTACATTGTACAGAACACATGTAAAAAGGACATCTGATACACAGTAAGATATATTTGAAGATATATAGGTAAGGGATTTAAAGGTGCAGTTGCGCTATTGGCTTTTTGTGTCATGTAACTGCTTGATTGCACATAAAAAATAATTGAAGTTCGATTTCTTAGGCAAGATGCTACTCTTAATTATTTGCCTTTGAATGCCAATACTGTAATTATTCAGTAATGTTGAAGGATTTGTACACGGAATTCAATATCAGATAATACTGGGTCACTAACAGGTCTGATGAAGGGACAAGAAACAAGAGTGTGCAGTTTATGTCCCCCAACGATCCATGAAGGATTGAGGAAAGGAAAGAAGGAGAAAAAGAGGAATAGTAAGAGGAAGTGAAAGAGGGAGAGAGAAAATTAAAGAGAGATAAAGATTCATAAAGGAAAATGAAAAAGGTTCAACATTGAATGATCTGTTGACATTCGTCGATACAATCTAGTTGCACATACCATAAGTAAAATAATTAATGATTTGTTATTTGTTTATCATCTCTTTTTCGAAACGACACATAGGTTGGCAAAAAAACAGCTTTATCTCACATCGATGTGAAGTATAATGTCTAGACTTTGGAATTGACCGACACGTTTATGTAAAAACCAAGGACTACTATAAACAGGACGCGCACCGCCACACAGCTGACTACGCTAGCGGAGGCCATTGCATTATTAATAACATAA
>VCRD01004073.1:18441-43571 GCA_006783055.1 Trinorchestia longiramus
AAGAGAAACACATTCTTCTGCTGCAGTGTCTGGACTTTGTCAAATGTTTCCCTCAGCACCTGGTCCTTGTCAATAGATGAAGTGATGTACTACAGCTTGCGCTTGCATGGCAGCACCAATAAGTCTCTGAGCTGTTCATAATTACACTTTGGGTATGATTGAAGAGCAAAACAATAATCATTCATGGAAAACTGCTTCTGTAATAAAAGTAACTGACGTGTCAAAAATACCAACTTTTTCTTCTTCTCGGTGTCGACACAGGCTGATGTGTGAGCTTGAAAAAGAGTGACAATATTTTGGATCGTTTTGTCAAACGGGATGTCATAGTGCATTGTCAAGCGCATAGTTTCGTCGAACTGAGCATACGATCTCAAACCATTGTTGGGATGAAGTGTCTTAACACGTTGACTCCGAAGTGGTACGTATGTGGGCCACTGAGGTTAGGTTCTGTAAATTTTACAGTGCCTTCTAGTAATAATATGTACAAAGTGAAGATTTACACTGGCCAGGCAATCGGAGGCAACGTGTTAAACAGTGGTACTAATGCTGTTCTTGAACGTACTGAGCGTTAGTGGGGAACACAAGGTGGGCTTGTTTTCGACAATTACAGACAGGCTACATTCACTGAAGTTGTCGGTCATGAACAAACACACAAGCCTTTCTTTCGATCTTGAAATAATCAATTTCTTGTACTGCTTCTCCAGGGTACGTTCAGGTTTGAAAGCATCAAATGAAGTAATCTTATCCTTCTGAAGAAAATACCTTAGTTGTTGGTCTTCATCTTTCGCCGGACGAGGTGTGAGTTTTGGAGAAGGCAGACATGCATGCACATTGAAGATACTTTGTGGCGCCTGTTCTCCTTATTGTAATTACCCCGACAGTTCACAACCCCGCACTTTTTCGGCATTTGTAATACATATAATTGGCAATAAACTTTGTAAACAAACAGTATCCACTAAGAAATGCAGCAATGTGCCTCGAAACAAACAACAATGTCCGATTCAAACCGAGCGACAGACTACGACAATGTTCGCACTGTGACGGATGGGGGATAACTGATAGTGAACTGGCCTCCGCTGCCGTAGTCAGCTACATGGCGGTGCACGTCCTGTTTATAGTAGTCCTTGGTAAAAACAAAAAATAGAAAATTCAAGTGATCTAAACTGTAGTAAGAAATTCTGATTAAATTTGACAAATAATGTGAACGCGTTCAATTAATTGAAACTCAAGTATTAAATTACATACAAAGTAAAAATAAACTCTCTTTCAAAACCACTTTAAAGTCAAGTTAACTCACTTTGAAGTTAACAATCAAACGAAAACCTAAGCGTTATTATAGCAGAATAGTTAAAGAAGTTATATTGAGTAGTGTTATAGCTGGTGGATGAAGTCAGACGACGTAAACTACAGTATACATATACATACATACATGCTGTATGTATAAGTCTCTTGAAACTCGAAAATTAATATTGATGTACAATTTGTTATATATGTACGTGTATAATATGTATGTATGAACGTATCGCAGATGTATACATGGATATCCTCGTAATATAAACAAGTATATAGAGTAAATGAAATATATACACCCTACAATAGTTTGAACATTTTTTCATGTCTTCAGTAAGAATTTTTATAAAACCCTGTTCTTGCTTTATAGCGTCTCTTGAGTCAGTGGCTAAGGCAACTCGAGTTTGTCACGCTGCTTGACTGTCATCACTCTACTATTAATTTTGATGCTCATCGACAGACTCTCTTCGCGCCATCCATCAAGTATGAGAGCAAGGCTAGCAGTTTTGAACATGCCGTCGAAATTCGTTTGCGTATCAGCTCCTTCGGTGATTTTACGTCGATTTCCGTTGATTTTGCGATGATTTTGCATCGGTTTTTACAAGTGGACTTGAGGACGTCGAAGCGATTGTCTGCAAGGAGCTCAAGGAGCTCCCGAGTCTGCATAAAAAGGATTGGTCGTAAATCAAAAACCTGAGAGACGAGCTTCTTCAGATTCTCCGAATATGACTCCATATATGAGACAGACTTCCGATTTACGACTTGCCAAGTGTTGTATATCAAATCAGCGCGTCACGTGAACGAGAAAGGAGGATAAATAAATTTGAAAAATCCATGATGGGGAAGAAGAAAACGTCTTCCATCCCACGAGAGTGAACGCAGTCCCTCGATTGACTTCAAACATTTTGAAAAGGCTTGCTCTGATCAAAAATAAGTGGGAAGTGAGCCGATAAGTTTTTCCTAGAAATAACCAAGGAAAGTCTCCGGGGACTTGGAAATTACACTAATTTTCATCATTTAGACATGAAAGTTTGCTTGCTCCAATAGCAAAAGTCATTACAAAATGAGGAGCAATTTTTCAGGTAGAGAGCCTTGGTTCCTTTTGATGTGATCCTACAACATATGAGATGTAAATTTATTCATGTACTCAACAAATTCATATCAAGAAGTGTACGTCATACTCTCCATTTGCATCATTTTTTATTGGAAACTGAAACACGGACAAAATATATTTTTTTAGGTTGTCATCGATGGTATTTTCATCTTTTCAATACACATTATGGTGCAAAAACATTGCTGTTTAGAAACTGATTTCTGTACAAATTGATGTCTTCCCCTCACATGACGTAGTGAAGTTGCATTTCATTCAACGAGTTTCAGACAGAGAACATAGCGTATTTCTCTGTTAGACTGTACGCAATTTTTTGTTGCCATGCACTCTTCATATTGTTGCCATGCACTCTACTTATTTTATCAGGCATGCTACTTGTTTCCATGCATACTGCTTGTTGTTCCCATTCACGCTACTTGTTGTTCCGATGTACTCTACCCATTGTTATCATGTACACTACTTGTTGTTCCCGTGCACGCTACTTATTGTTCCCATGTACACTACTTATTGTTCTCATGGATGCTACCATATCAGTGCTCTCTGCTAATCGTAGTTTGACGCACAGATTCTCATAGAAGAATAATAACTACAGTTGCAGCCAAAACTAAGGGACAATATACACGAATCTTAATATCTTTTTCAGTTTTCATTGTATAAATGTGAAATCTCCACATGTTTTAGCGCTTAAGCCACCCAATGAGATACTAAATTTTTGAAGAGTTTGGAAGGATACAGAAAAAGTTATAGAATTAATTAGTTTTATTCCGCAAATTACAGTGGTCAAAACTAAGGGACATTTTCAGAAAAATTGCAGTTTAGTGAACCAAAACAACAAAAATTTGCAGTCAGTCACTTTAATCTAATATTTAGTGAACAAGCCTTTATTTTTTACAACAGCAGCACATCTGTGACCACAAGATTGAATGAGTCTTTGGTATTCTTCAACCGTTATTTTGGCCCACTCCTCTTGCAGTTTCACCCATAAGTCTTCTGTGTTGGTCGGATTTCTGACCATTACTTTTACTCCGAGAGTCATTCAAAGGTTCTCAATTGGGTTCAAGTCAGGACTTTGTGCAGGCCAGTCCATTGCAGCAAAATCTTGCTGTTCAAGAAAATTCATGACAACCTTAGCCTTGTGACATGGGGCATTATCTTGCATGAACACAGCATTTTCTGTTCACAAATTTGCAATAGCAGGCATAACATGATCTTCTATAATGTTTTTGTAAATGGCTGCATTCACACGAACGTTCAAGCGGATAAGAGCTGTTGTACATTTGCTTGAGATCATGCCGAACACTATGACGCTTCCACCACCAAACTTGACCGTTTTCTTAGTATACATGCGATTTAAATTTTGCCCTGTACGCCTCCTCACATAGTTATTCCCGTCGTTACCAAACAGATTGAATTTACTTTCGTCGCTGAAAAAGACTTGTGCCCAATTTTCGGAGGTCCAGATGACATGCTTGTTTGGAAAATCTAATCTTGCTTTTTGATTCTTTTCACTAATTAGGGGTTTCTTCAGTGGACTTTGTGCGAACAGACCTATTTCTTCTAAACGTCTTGAGACTGTTTTCCTATTTACTTTTATGTCGTTAGTTTCACATACTTTTCTTAAAATTCCTGCTGCAGTCTCAAAACGATTTTTCAATGCAACACGCTGAATGATCCTGTCTTCTCGATTTGATGTAATTCGCTGTCTTCTGGTTTTACGTGCAGTTGGTATGTGACCCAAATCACTGTAGAGTTTTAATATTCTTCTAACAACACTCTTTGAGCGTTTAACTTTCACAGCAATCTCTCTAACACTGAAATTTTTCTTGTGCAATAGAACAACATATTGCTTAAGAGTTTGATCGACTTTTTGTCGTTTAGCCATGTTGATTAATGATGCAATGTTTACAAATAACAGTAAAAATCATTTTCTTTGTATGAAAATTACAGAAAGTCACTGTCTGCAATTTTTTGTTGTTTTTTCTTCAGTTTTCTGAAAATGTCCCCTAGTTTTGACCACTGTAATTTGCAAAATAAAACTAATTAATTCTATAACTTTTTCTGTATCCTCCCAAATTCTTTAAAAATTTAGTATGTCATTAGGTGGCTTGAGCACTAAAACATGTGAAGATTTCATATATATACAATGAAAACTTAAAAAGATATTAAGATTCGTGTATATTGTCCCTTAGTTTTGGTCGCAATTCTATGTGACCTATAAACCTAAAGTTGTACATCACCATAGATAGAGTAAGAGTTTGATGATGGATGATGCTGCAACTCCACACCAGACCGATTTCATAGCTTCTGTCATCATATGTGGTCCGACAACTCTTAAATGGCACTAAATATATGGCGACACTCGACATTGAATTCATTGAATACTATAAAAATCATTTATACAGTTATTATTATTGTTATTATCATTATTATCACAATTAATGTTATAGCTTCTAACAAATATCATCAGCATTCCTGTCCTAAGCTTCCAGTTTTTGCCGTAGCTCGTCTTATGTAAGTTGGATAATCCTCTTAAAAAATTCTGTTCCTTTTAATTTAGCGACATAAATACCCCAGCACAATTTACTGCAGACTCTTGCTGCTACACAAACAACTCCTCTGCTTACTTTATTGAACAACATGGCCTGCGTTTTCGATATTTTGAACCCGCGTATCACCGTGAGTAACTGGCCGCCCGATAAGCGAATCTATTAAAGAATTTACCCATAGCTAGCAGCTCAGAAGCTCCTTATAAGAGACACAGAGCACGATCCAGGACGGTATGTTCTTCACAGCGAGGGTCATCTATTCAGGACAACCCGTGAGCAATTCGGTAGCTCCCAGGGGACTTACGCCCCTACAGTGGGGGGCGCGTACGGTGCCTCTGGGACTTTAATTTGCTGAAGGCCTTTAAATATCGCGTCTTCGAAAACCTGGGCAACGGCAGCGGCCGTAAACGTCTTCAGGGAGGCGCAAGAGGCCAAAAAAAACGCCATCGCTTCTTATTTATGCTAAACATCGAGCGATTAATTTCCGTTCGCCAGAAAATACGAAGAATGTGACCTTAGGTGTCTGATCAAAAGGAGCTGCGCAGTCCATGCAAATACTGAAATATTGCACCGGTGCTCGACAAACTACAAGCCAAACGTAGTGGCTTTCTGCATTCACAAGCCTATTTTCATGACTTGGGTTAGATTTCAATTTAAAGAATATTAACAAAAACTGTTTAGCAATATTGTTTCAATTATCAATTTACTGGAATATTGAAATAATTTTTGTCTGGTATCATTTAAAGAAGTGGCTGTTATGTACGAGGAAAAGTCCATTTTACTGCTTTCCGCTTTGCAGAATTAACTTCAGAATTTAATTGATGTTGTAAATAGTGAACAGCTTTCTGCCCTATTCCTTTCAAACGTACATCTGAGAAATTTCTTTCAAAGAGTAAAGCCTTGAAAACCAGTAATATCCCTCATCTTCAACCCATGGCAAGTGCACGAACGAGCAGCGTGTGATGTCGAAAAGTCTGCTCTGGCATAGCAGGGCCAGACCATGATTATTACTCGCAAAATTCACTCCTATGGCATCTTACCCTCGAGGAATAAGTAATCGATTAGTGGCTTCCGTACTGATCATAAGAACGAAACAAGCAAATTTAAGAAGTATCTCTTACAATTACAATATCATTTAAATTCCTGTTAAGTAGCCCAGGTACATGTTTGAGATCAACATTTGCGAGCCTGATCTACCGTAAAAGTGCTAAGTTTGGCTAGAATAAGTCACAACACCTACTGTGAATAGATGATGAATCTATCTCTGCAGGTACGCAATAAGAAGTTAAAGTCCATTCAATGATTTACTAATTATATGCGACAAACAAATGCGTATTTACAGCAAGTCTGCTTTTTAAAGCGTTGCTTATAGAGCGTTGCTTATGATATTTCATACGTAGTACAGAGAGAACGTCACTAAAACGAAGTTGGTCGGAGTATCAAAACAAAAAGGTGAAAAGATGAACAGCGATGAGCGAAACAGGAATACACCAAAAAATGATTCAGTGGGTGAGGGAGAATAAGGAAAGAAGTATGGAAGGAACTGCGCTCTGAAAAGGTAAACAAAAAGGGAATGAAAATCTGGGAAAGAGCTATTTGAACAAAGGAATACAAGTAAATGTAAGGAGTAAGCCCAAACAGTCTCATGAAGTAGGCTATCAAGGGAATAACACAGGTATAAGAAACAGACAACTCGAAGGAAAGTTGGATGAAGGTCGAGAGAAAAATGTAAAGAGAGGTTGATGGACGTAAAGAGAAATACTCGTAAATGCAAAGAAAGTTTGATGGAGGTGCAGAGAGCTAATTTTAAAAAACGTTTGATAGAAATGAAGTGAGAGAAATGGGAAGACAGGTTAAAAGAAAGAGATAATTGTAAAGAGAACTTTATGGAAGTAGACGGAGAGAGAGTCAGTACTGAAACCCGACCTGCTCTCGCGAGAGATCGTAAAAGCGATTGCCCAAATTTACTGGCAAGCATTCATTTCCGTGGAACAACAATAGAAGTACGATCGAGATAAGTTCATTATGGGCGCCCCTTTGTACGCAGAGTTCATGGTGGCAAGCATAGTTCTGTTTAAGAGGGACGAGTTATCGGTAGTATCGCGAGGCTTGCATAATTGTGTGGATCTCCCTGGCTCTGCCGTAGACCGCTCGCTCATCGGCAACTCGGAACAACAGAGGTCGGTGGGGCACACCGACGTACTTTTAGGTTACGGCTGGAAACCAGGGGAGCAATGCAAAAATGGTCAGGCATGTTTTAGGAAAACGCAATTACGGTGAGAAGAAGGTGTTCTTGTACTTGGGTATAACTTTTGGTTAGGTGCAGCTAGTTTTCTAATATAATTTTGTTGTTAAATTAACTGAGTTTTATCTATTATGGTGCATTAAACATTTTTTTTTAAATTTGAGTGAAGTTACAGTAATTCTATGATGAAACAAGGCTGAGGTGTTTGTCATTTAATACAGATTCTCCTACTAATATCTAGAGTTTGCAAAAGTGCGATCTCTTTTGTTACACCCCTAAAAGAATCTTTGCAGTGTTGATCTTTGGCGTGAAAACCATGAAGCAATGTAGGAACATTTTCCTACCACAGCGAATGCTGTAAGACAAATTTTTCTTACTTGAGCAACCCGGTGTTCAGTGAAAAAAGTTTCAAGAGACAACATTGATGCAGACACCAATAATAGATACAAAATGCTCCTCATTTACCCCAGGAAAAAAACACGTTCAGTTTGAAAGCAGGAAGTTCAATTACAAGAGGAAAATGAAAAATACTGAAAGAACAGAGGTGACTTGATCAAAGATACATGAAATACAATTTTGTAAGCATATTATTGACATGTATAACAATGCTCACGTCTTTGTATTGATGACATAATTTTTTTCCAAAATATGAACAGAATTTAACAGCTGGAATTCATTCCGTAAAGAATCACTATTTCTGCAGTTGCATCGACACCAGTTGAAAAACTCCTCGTTGCTTTTCATGCACAGCCAAGAAAAAGAACTTTTTTCCTCAAAATGAGGACTTGTCACAGAATTACTTTACTTTGATATTCAAGTGATGTGAATGTTATCGTCCAAACATCAGCGGATGTTTTATTCACTGAGAAATTATATTCTTGATTTGAATCGCGTTACTTGAGTGGATTGCAAACTCTCTTATGGAACTTTTATCATAGCAAAATTCAAGTAAATAGAGTGTGAACAAGCATATGACTGTACAGTTTGCTTTTACGAATTATGCTGTACTGTTACATTCCAATTATGTTCTATTTCTCTGAAATGTGTGGTTTATAACTATAAATAGGTTACGCTAGGAACATAATGATGCAAAGAAATAACTATGAATAATATAGTTCATGCCTGTACGCATGTTGAGCCATCATTTTAATGTTAAGCTGAGACACAATGGGGAAGGCTACTCTGTAATTGCAATATACATCCATCATTTTGGAAGAAATTGTTAGTGACACAGCCATTAGAGCGCAAATAAAGATGGATGACGGGCAAGTCAGAGAGAGGGATATGCGAGGGCTTGAGTGTCGTCTAAAGTTGAGGAAATGTTTAAATTCTTTCAACAAACTTGACACTAAGTTAGCGTAAACAAGTTGTGATTACACCTGACCCTGGTTTTAATGTTGCCAAATATTACCGAACACATTCTTGGTTTACTATTCACAACTGAGTTCTGTCGAATATTCCAGAAGACTTGAAATTAAATGATCTTATAAAGTCAAAATTATCACGTATTTTCTAAATTGTATGTACTGAAGCACAAAAATGAATAGGGAGAATGGTAGGGTTTGCCGTTGGTACAGTTACACCTGTCGTATGCATGGTTACACCTGTCATTAGCACAGTTACACCTGTCGTAAGCACGGGTACACCTGTCATTAGCACAGTTACACCTGTCGTAAGTACAGTTACACTTGTCATTAGCCCATTTACACCTGTCGTAAGTACAGTTACACCTGCCATTAGCACAGTTACACCTGTCGTAAGCACAGTTATATCTGACGTAAGCATGGTTACACCTGTCGTAAGCACAGTTACACCTGCCATTAGTACAGTTACACCTGTCGTAAGCACAGTTGCGTCTGTCTCAGTTTCTTTTTAGGCTTTCAACAGTCTTGTTGACTCATTCTTCGAAAAATGAATTGAAAATTTGTCAAAATAATAAGTTTACAAAGACATCGACGTTACTACTGTGACGATGTTAGCAGCCTTCAAATTTAAATAAAATTGTGAAAACTAACTATACATGAGTCAAATTTTTCCCAAACTCAGCTATTTTATGAGTCATTAAGTCTCTTATTCACTAACATTGACATTAATATTAACTTGAAGAATGATAAAAGGACCTAATTAGCTCAATTATCAGCTGAAGAGATGCTGAGATCCAAGAACATTGATTTTAGTGTAGATTTGGTGCAATCTCCGCCATCCTGTTTTGGTTTGGATCTGTTCAAGAATCCCAAAAAGAGCATTAATGATGAGCAGACTAAAATACTGTTCTTCGCAGCCAGATTCAATTAGTGTAATTGGAGCCTTGATTAGAAACGAGGACACTCTGGGTTCTTTCACAATGAAGCTCATAAGCAGAAGCTTACGCAAGGATAAGCGGATTTTCATTCATTTAGAAAGGCATGCACGATGGTGTTTGGCTCTTACTTTCCTCTGAGGCTGATTTTTGAAGCAGCATGTGCGATATGTGATGTATTTCTGAATACCAAAAATAGTACATAGCACATAGTGCATAGAAATGTTCTGGAAAATCGTGAAGACATGTATGCTGTCTTTTACCTACAGGTAGAAAGCAGCACCTTCAGAAGGTTTACTGCTCTTTCGTTTATGAGGAGTTCTGATAAAGGCTTGTCGATGTAGGGTAGCTGCTCCGTGTATCTAAGAGCTTTTGATCCAGTCTTTTTCTAATACATCGCTGCTTTTTCCAAGATTTTTGACAGAGCTGAGACGTCCTGAGTCTTAGATGTCCCATTCAAAAATTCATCTTAATTAACAAAGAATAAATTGCACTTCAAGGAATGAAAAGAACTTATTTTGCAGAGAAGATTCAGACCCATTAGAGAGTTGGCAAGATTCAAAGGTGTCATGTTAGAAAACGCGTCCCGGAATATTTGAAGACTTAATTATCTAATAATTGTAAAGTAAATGCATAAATTTTACTGTATCCATCCCTTCCACTAAATCCAGTTGCATAAGATTCATAAATTTCACTAAATCCAGTAATTTCAGTCCGTCCTATGACGCTCTGAAGTGCTGTTAAAAATTGTTCAAAGATAAATCAGTTACGAGCCTAATAGTAGAACGAGATCCTTATTAAGTTTCTCAGCAGCCATACCTTGAGCTCTTATTCAAATATTCATGCGAAAAATAGTTTTACTCATCATATGGATTGCATTTTAATATTTCCTTTGGAAACTATCCCATTTTGAGCTAGGCAGCCATAGAAAATTCCGTTATGTTTTGGTGCCTGCAAATTTTGAACGTCGACCGTTGTATAGCAAGTTTTTCCCCTATCTCAATTGTAATATCATACTTGCTTCGTTCCAAAAAGTCTCTGGAATGTTTGAAATAAGCTAATGGAAACAAAAATTAAATAAAGCATGGAAAATATGACTTCAATTGTTGTTTACTTGTATTCCCGGTAGGTATGTTTGTCTCGTAGTCATCCATTACTTAATTATTGATCTGTGATGCATCGGATTTTTTAGGAAACACTAAAATATGAATCATTTCAAACATATTTTCCTCTGCAAATGCTCGTACTTGTATTGCAATGATGCTACTGGTGGTAACTGCTTACAAGCAATCGAACTCTGTCAAGAAAATTGAAGACCAAAATGTAAATAAATTTATTTACACAGTTCGTTTTATCATCCACTGAATTACAATCGTCTCATAATAGTAGTATAAATGAACGTCATGAAAATTAATACAAACAAAAAATAGATTAATACAATTGAAGCATTTTCCTGAAATTTGTTCCTCATGAAAATTTTTGCACAGTTTCTGGAAAATAAAGTAAATAAAGTTATAAACAACAAATACAACTCAACACAATACAAGTGATCTTCAGCGCACGCTTGAACCAGCATCTTGAAGACAACACTGTCATTGTTGTTTTTCGTTTACTAAATACTCGGAAAAATTGCAGGCACTAAGAGAATAGAATGCATGTGGTTCGTTCCAATACAACGCGTCTTAAGAGATACATTGAAATGACTCAACGCGACTCCGCATTGGAATAGTTCACTTGGAGCAGATAGAGTCGTAGCGTTTGGAGTCAGGTGGAAGGAGTTACACCAGGCTTAGTTTCTTGTTTCAATTTGGGAGATACTGCCGTGCTGGACTTGGGTAGAGGCTTCTGGTCGTTCCGCTGAGCCTCGATTTCAAAAGTTCCTTCATAGACAACGCGGAGCAAAACCAGTGATCAGACTGGGTCGACGTATACCTTTGTTAGCAGGACTTTCTCCTTGTTCAGAAACAGAGACTAAAGTCGTGTTGTGCACAACGGCTTAGTTCAGCAAGCAAGAGGAACGGATACCATCTGGAGTTCAACTTTATTTAGCCGATATTAAAACGAAAATTACTAAATCTGCAATATGCCATTTAGGTGTAATGAAATCGATGCTGGTACAGACACGCTTTTGTAAACTTTAAAGCATGAATCTAATGATGAACACGATATTGATCATCAATTAAGAAATAAAGAGCTCATTTATCTATACTAATTTTTTTCATTAGCGTGCCTGAGCAGCAGTTTCATATTTCTACTCAGATTTTCCGTCTTAACTTCAAACAAAAATTAGTCGCTAAACCGATGCTTATTTCCTCAAATTATATTAGACTATAAAAACTTACTACAATAGACATAAATTCTTAGTTATCTGTCGTCAAAAGGTCATTTTAAATGCGTATTTTCACTTGATGTCCTCACGTACTCGTGTTGCATGCAATCATCGAAGTATTAATGAACGATGCACAGTCCAAGATGTAGCCTCTGAGAGAATTATAGGGCTTGGCAAGGCACAGAAAAAGTAATCTTATATACAGGGTGTGGCTTCATAACTTACATTTTTCGAAACGCTTTGCTTTGAAAAAGAATGTGTCAGCATGAACAAAAACAGTCTTATATACTACAAGAATGTGTCAGCACGAAACAGAAACAGTCTTATACACTACAAGAATGTATCAGCACAAAACAGAAACAGTCTTACATTGTTAAGAACATCACAATATCCGGACACATATTTTGTGTCTGTTTCTGACATCGTTTCGGAGTCAATTTTTGTTTTAAATTTTTATATTCTTCCCGATTCCTGCGATGAAAGTTGAATGAAGTTGCTAATTCCTGGGGACGTTGAGAGTTCTTTTATAGTTTCAAAGGGCGAAATTTCCAGAGACTCCTGTCATGCCCTCTCTGTCAGCCAACTCAATGAATTAAGAAAACATTCATGGATTTTTTCTCAGGAGCGAGCGAGGCTCCAGTCTTCGATACATGTAGTGTGTATTCCGGAAGCCAAAGCAAGTCAACAGGTTTCCCTTTAAAATTCAGGCGAATGTTGTTGCTGAATGCAAGTTTTCTTTCAGTGTGTGAGGAACAGAACAGCAGCGCCTTTGCGCTAGGAAGTCGCGCTCGCTAGGGAGCTAAGTTTTGATTGGTGGTATGAGGGGGCCCAGTACACGATACTATGATGAATAACACCATACGATCCTGAGTATCAGGATTTTATAACGGAAAACAGGATACTATCTTCAGTATTAGGATATTATTATTTTATTATTCACTATCAGAATGTCATCTTGAGTATCAGGACACAATTGTGAGTATCAGGATACTATTTTTACCGTGTGGCTACTATCATAAATATCAGGATACCATGATGAATATCAGGATACTATTATAAACATCAGGATACTGTCGTAAATATCAAGATATATACTATCATAAATTTCAAGATGCAATCGTAAATATCAAGATACTATTATAAATATCAGGATACTGTCATAATTATCAGAATGCTATTTACGTTGTAGAAAACCTTTGCCCAGATCAACTTTAGGGATAGGAATAATTGTAGTTAATTTATTAGCATTTATTCCAATTTTAAATAGCCTTGCAAATCCTCACGAACGATAACTCATCTTTTATGAACCCAATCAGTGAAAAATGACGTTTTTGAGGCTAACTGTGATTCATACGATAGGAAAATGAGACTCCAAAGTTGAATATGAAAGAAATTTCTTAGAAACTGGAACGCTCTCTGGACCAGGAGAAATAAATACTAGTGCTCTCTTTATAATTACGATCAATTTTACTAGAGGAAATTATTTTTAAAACTCGAGTTTTTCCCACTAGAACATTCAGCTGACAAGCGAACTGCGTCGGAAATTCGCATAACCTACACTGGATATTCACGCAACCTGCATTTGAAATTTACATGACGTGCGTTAGAAATTCACATGACCTCCCTTGACTATTCATATCACCTGCAGTTGAAATTCCCATGACGTGTCTTGAATATTCATATAATCTACGTTGGAAATTCATGAAATTCATGTAAGAAATATCACCTCTGCTTTCTGACTTAGATTAGGACCTGAGCCCTGCACGGTCTAACTTCAACCTTTAACTATCATACATTTCTAAATAGTTTCGTAAAATTTCGTGGCATAAGCTATAATCGATGGAAAACCACGATAATTTTCCAATAATATTAAACTGAGGATAGATGTTTATTTCAAAGATTAGAAATTTATTTATACTGCCCAAAAACACAAAACATTCATACCAATTTGTACATAGTGATCTCCAGTACTTTGCGTTGAATGGTTGCTATCTTAAGAAAATAGTACGTCATTTACTGAGGGAAAGGTTTTCCAGTTCTTTTGCTCCCGAAATTTTTTCGAAGTCGTAAAATGCTCAAAGCACTCCTACTTCTACATGCTGGCTCCCATGGACCATATGAACCCTTCATTACTCGATTCCGTAGCACTGTTTTCCTCTAAATCACCAACAAACTAAATTTTACAAGTAAACTAACAAATGCAGTGTTTTCACTCCCCGCACAACACTTCCCCTCCGCCCACGTCATCAGTTTTGCACCTTATTTTAAGAACAAATAAAACAAATAAGCACACTGCACAGCAGGGCTTCTAGAAGAAACCTTAAGCTGCTCAGCAAAACTTAGTGGGTGAGTTAAGGGTTAGTTTGCAACGCTAAGGCTTTCAAGATAATGGGAACGTTGAGATATCATCTTCCTTGCCTCTGTGGAACCCCCTACCTGAATTAATTTTAATTTAACATTGAAAGTTATGTAATTTAGTGTTTTGCTTTGATAAAGTCAGTTCTTTAATTTCTACATATCGGAATAAAAATCTCTGATATGTCAATTAAAGGAACAAATCATATTCATGATCTGTATGTATTCACGGTTAATTCTTGCGAGACTAATTTCTTGATTGCTTTGCGGCCAGAGAATTGAATGCAGTAATATAATTTGAGAAGGCCACAACTGTACAGGAATAAATTATTTACGCTAACAACTGCTCCCTAAATCTGGAGGCAGGCCGTTACATGAGACGAGTATGTAATTTGCATTAAGAGAGGCTCCTCGGTTCTTTTTCTTTCGAGTCCAAGAATTTCTTATGAAAGAAAGTCAGGCCGTGGCGCATCTAAGATTTGTGTGACGATAATGTCATCATGATGCAAACGATCCACGGTCTGCATCATCCGTATCAAAACATGTACGTGTGTGTTTGTTAAATACATGCACATACACATGTGTATGCGTATTTTCAACGCATACACCTTCGTATGTGTGTATGTTAAAAATGAGCATTTAAAATAGATACTCGTATGTAAAGTAGAATTTATGCACCGTTTGTAATTAGAACACTAAAGAACTGGCAGGCCCTTCTCACGACTATTTCACTAGACAATTAAAACTCAACAATCTCCAGATGAATACTGGACTTTGGTTCCAGAAACATTCAATGAAATTCGGGAAAGAAACGAGAATAAATAATTATTGAAAACCAAGAAAGTAATGGAGCTCATGGTGCTCTGTAGTTTCCAATTGCGTTAGTTTTCCTGGAATTTTTTCTTCATCTGCGTTGAAGAGCTGGATCCACGACGTCATCTTGTACACCAAGTCTAGTTCAGTTATGACCATAAACCTACACTATTTTTATCATTACGAATATTATTCTATGACTGCTCAAGTTCAAATTTGTTAATAATTGGTACTAAATGCTCAGTCTAATGAACATAATTATGCGTCCAAACACATTAACTAAGAAAATTCATTCAATACGTAAAAACTCGTACGTTTATCTTTCTGGTCCTCCCCGCAGCTTGTTTAGTTTTCTCTTTGTCTTGTTTTTATTGAATTGTAAGGAAGGACCCTGGTCCGGGCCAAGAGCCATCTGGCGGCGACGTTTGTTTCATAATTTATTGGAGAAGTTGCAAGGTCTGCCTACAACGTAGAGCGTGCAAGTTTGGTCCCGGTACAACTTGCGCTCCCCTTGTTAATGCGACTTATGAATCAAATGTGACACACTGCCTCCTGCAAGAGCTGAGGGAGCTTTGATGGAGACCTACTGTCGAACAGGTGATTTGTGGCTTATGCTGCAGTTGGCAGCCAACTCACGAATTTAAATCGGATTTTTCATTAGACACATGTGAACAATTTTTCCCTAACGTAACACAGTTTTTTTATAGGAGGGAAGTCAAAGAATACAACTGTTACTGAAAATTGTCATTTTCGAAGAAACTTCTGATTATCTTGTTAAAATTTTGTTCATTGGTGGATAATTTAAACGTATTAAAGAAAACCAAAAAAAATCTGAAACGTAAGAATACGATTCTTTTCCTGTATTTTTAGTGCTGCAAAGGTGCCTCAGACAAAGCAATCTTCCAGTTTCCTCACCCTAAAGCCACGCTACATTAAAGAGCTAATACAAGCACTGTGGTGATGTCCAAAAACTCACCTAATTTGAGGGAATACGAGCCCAGATACTGCTTTCCTTTAGTGTGTTTCATATCAGAAGTCAGTTGGAGAGCAATGCAGCAATGAAAATTAACTCTGATTAAAATATACACAACGACATAAACTATTCTGTTCGATTATTCAACACTCCAAAGTAGCAAATGAAAAAGAATGTAAGCCCTGTATTTGAAAGCCTATTAAATATGGGTAATTACTTAAGATACTCGTATTTCCCTATTCTTTACAGTGTGATGCATCACCATCTTAAAAATTTATTTATAAGAGATTTAAAAACGCAATGTTAATACACATGTCGTGTATCAACTTAATTGCAATAAACTGCTTTTATTGCTTTCCTTCTTTCTTTTCGTATGCTTAACCCAATGATTTCATTCGGATTTTTGTTCGAAACTCAAGAGTAATCTCTCCAACTGATCAACTAGTTAGATAGGGACGTAATTTAAAATGAGGTTTGAAACTTTAAAATATGTTCTTAAGTATACAAAGTAAAATAAAAATATGATAATTTTTGGCAGCCAATTGTCAGTCACCAGTATATGCAGAAAAATATCAGTTTTGTGTGTTTCGTTATTATGTTACAGTTTGCTATTTTGTTTTGTTATCATGTAATATTAGTTCAGAGAGTAAAGAGATTTATAGTTTGTTATCCTCTTAGGTTGTTTCAAAGAGTACAGAATTTTACAAACTTTGCGTAATATCGTTAATTTTCATCTCTCAATAACAACTCAAATGTGTCTCTGTGAAATATTAGTCAGCATAAATGGTTTAAATAATACCGAGCACATGGGACGCGATTCTTTGTAATTAGTAACACACAATCAGAAATAAAATACTTTACATTTATTACAGAGTTCCTCAGTGTCCTGGGACCTCTCATGTTTTCAATTTTTCCATTACTTTGAATTTGGATAAAAATTTTGGCTACTCTCCCTCGGTGTGTGAAGGCTTAGTGTTGATGTCTTGACGTCTGCCAAAACATCGCACAAAACATTTCTAATTAATCTTGAATCCTATTTATTATCGTGTATTTGTTTTCAGAACCTGGAAAAGTTATTGGCACTTCTGACAAGGATGCAGATGTCCTTCTTTTAATTCGATAGCAAAAAATAACTTTAGTAGCAGAAGTCAATGTGTTGTTTTTACTGCAAGTATTTCATAAAGTTTTTCCCAAGCAGAAAATGTAGAGGTGTACCATATATGTGTATTCTATGGATATATAAGCCGCATTTACTGCCACAGTTATCATTTCTCAATGCTTCGAAAAATTCTTCAGGAAAGACACAGTCTCCGTAAAGAATTTTTCTTGCTATCATTTGCTGAAGCAGAATCCAATGCAATAATGAAAGCGAGCCTTTGAAGTCTCAAAGCATCGAGCCATTTTTCATAGCTCTATATACCGAGTGCTTCAAATACCCTCACTTGAAATTACAAATTTGTTCCATCTGAATCTTATCCTTTAAACCAATCCTCAATAGGAAATTTATTTCAGGTCGAATCGTTTTCCATTTAGGTTAGCACAAGGCACTCCATTTCACGAGAGGAAGCTCAGAATCGAAGGTTAGCTCGTATAAAATTATACCTTCTTTTTGATGGTGGAGTAAATTGCAATACCTGCCACCGTGGGCCAATTTCTCCTCATGGGCATGATCTTTCGATTCGCCTTTGCCGTTCTCGAAGAGGGGCCAATTCCAGAAAATTTTATAAACAAGCCAGGGTCAGTTCGGTTCCTCGAGAGTTCTAAGCACGTAGCCCAATTGACTTTAAAGCCCTCCTTTTCTGAGGTGCTTCTCAAAGTCAGCCTGTGAGGTCAACGTGCACGGTGAGGAGGATCTCAAAATGTGATCCGCACTCTTCGGACTTCAATGAACCAGAGAGTGGCGATTTTGTTGGTCATTTTAGATCAAGAATTTTTCCCTGACATACTCGGCAAAAAATGTTTCAATTTTCCCTACCATGTGTGAATAAAACTGAATCAAATGTTATATGAATAATGACGACTCACTCCCTATCACAGCTGAAGGCACGCGCACTTAACAGAAAAAATTCACGATCGTTACCTAGTACGTTGTATAGAAACAAGTGATCACTGTTCAAACATAAAATGTCTTGATATTTCGGCCTTGATAGTAAACTGCAATGCACTATGAAGGTAGTTTGGATACACTGTATCCTGTATATTTACTTTAGATACTAATTCGAATAGCTTTTTTAGCGAATTATTTCGTGCAGTTATGAAATCAAGCTCCATACTATAAAGTGCCACATATTGCTCTCAAATCTAGTCAATTGCAGTAATGCCACTGCATTGAACTTGATACATACTAAAGTCTGTTTGTATTGAGGTTATTGAACTTCCAGTAAGTGCATGAGTTTTCACATGTCATACGCGTATTTCGTCCACACGTTAGGGCAGTCAAAATTGAGGATGTTTCACAAGCAGTGGGGAGACCTCACACAAATATGCTCAAGACTTGGGGACCAAATTTCGGAATTTACTCAAAAACGCTAGGAATTAAAAGAATTCACAATGCAAAGTGATGTGTGTAATACTCACACAAGAAAAGTTTTGTAAACTTGACGTATAACCAACGTTTAGTTTTGTTTTTGTAATGAACATAGTTTTTATACACACAGGAAGATTTTATCAATATAAGCCTCTTAGATTCAGTATTTAATACACATGACTTGTTTTTTTCATGTATATCTTACTTTTACTTTAGAACATAATACCTAACATGCACATCTACTTAGAAGACACGCAAGCCTGTTGGTTTACCTGCATGTACAAGTACAAAACTTATTCCCGCCTTAAGTACATTTACGTAATGTACGTTGACGTAATGATGAAAGCAGCCAGAGACGCAGCTTTACTTCTTCAAGCCCACCTTTTACTATCACAAGCTCCTCCGCGATATTCAATGAATTTCTTTGAGAGACCTTAGGCAGCACGGAGCACATGGCCGTATTTATCGATATTACAGGCTCGTTCCTAGCATCCACTCTCGCTGAAAGCTTTGCCGACTTATCTCCTCGTGTTACACGTGCGCCATGTTTTTTGGCTGTTTTTCTCGCTCATAAGCTGTGCTTTCTGGCTGTTTTTGCCGCATGAGAGCTGTGCTTTCTAGCTGTTTTTGCTGCACGTAAACTGTGTTTTCTGACTTTTTTTGCACGTCGGCCGTGTTTTTTGTCTGTTCTTATTGCACGTAAGCTGTTGTTTCTGCCTGTTTTTCTCACCCATAAGCTGTGTTTACTGACTGTGTTTTCCGCACGTAAGTGTGCAAGCTGACGTATATTCTACTGGAGCGAAGTTTTGCTCAGATACTCCGACTGTCGCGTGCTCGCTGTTTGGGGGAATCAAGTTCCCAAGTAGTACATTTACAGCACACCCACGAAAAAAACTTCAAGTGCTCTTAAGAAATTTGAAACGTTATCATTGTTTGAATGATATTTCGGCGTATTCTTGTAGATGAGTCGCACTAATTTATTTCAACTGCCCACGTTTTATCAAATGTCTGTTGTTGTTGCCATTCATGAGTATTTGCTACGTACCTCAAGAACTTGGTGCGGCAACATAGCTTCACTTTTTTTCAGAGGAAATTTCTTTACAAAAAAGAAGTTATATTGCCATACTCTGTACGTATGTCTTTGTGTCGGGAATATACATGATGGATTCATTTCTCTCCATCTGTTATGCGTCTGACGATTTTATCCATTAGGATTTAACGTACATATTTTGGATTGGTTGCGTCGTGTGTAATTTAGGGAATATATTATGTTTATTAACTATTTTACAATTTATTTGACAGTGTATTTTACGTAGTTATTTTCAAAACAAATTTTCATTCAAGACAAATATTTTCAAAACATTTGTTCATCAGTGTTTAGTATACTGTATATTTGAAAAATGAATGAGTCAGTATGCGCGATATTTTTGATAAATTTATGTCCCAGGTACTCTATTCCATATAAATAGCTTCATGTGTTCCCTTACATGCTTAAATAAAAGCTGTATCAAGAAATTAACATATCACAGTATTTTGTAGCAAGTTCAAATACATACAAATACAGAACAACAATGTTTTTTCAGTATTTAAATACAACAAAAATAATACCAGTATCTAGCTGTCAATTCAAATATGAAAGAAAATTTAAAAGTCTCGACATGACTTCGTGTTAATTCAACCCAACATGGCTGATCGCACCGAATCAAGCCACCAAGACACACAACATATTTCACTAGATATTACACGACAACGCTGTTGCCGATTTTCACGACTGCATAAAATTGGCCAGCCAAAGTGAGAAGGAGTCTCTTGGGGACGAGCTGAATCTTCTTGAGGCCATAGCGAAGGTATGCTGCATGGATTCACTCGGGTGCAGCTGCGGATGACATTGTCTACTTCTACAGAGTAGTACTCTTTGTCTTACAATGTTCAGTGTGTGTTCCACTATATTTTATGAAGCATTCAAGACATTATCATCGCTAGAAACTATGTCGTTCGTTTTTTTGACTCCACTCTTTCCAATTCTGTCATAACAGAAGAAGACTTAGCTTCCATAATCCTGTTTTCGGGAGGAAGGTTATGAGGTTTTCAACGAACAGAATCTCGTCCTGCCCAGAGGGATGCTCCAGGTTTTCTGAACAGAAATTTCATCTTGATTTACAAACTTTTGTTTCAGTATTAGGAACAACATCCATGCTCCGCTACACATGAAGAATAACTTTGTGGCTTGTGGAAGGTTGAATTTCAAAATGAAAAGAATAACAGGCACGGAATGTCATTAATCTTGTTTCTACATTTTCGTGGAACGTAAATCTCAATACTCAAATAATAATTAGTGAATAGTCATAAATCTTTGATAAAGGTAGTGGACACAATGTGTGTGTAACATATGTATGTGATCTGTGATTTACTTAGAAAGTTACTCGTGCATCTGACCACGAGATGGTGAGTGAGGAAGCCTTCAACACTCATGAAGTGGCCCAGGATTTTGCTTTGTACGAATACACATTTTAAAAATTCTCCTTTAATATGAGATTCAATAGATTTAGGCTCGTAAATAGATGCAGTTGGTGGTCAAGTAAATGTACGATACACGCCCAATAAAACAAACACTTAAATCCGCTTTCTCGAGGAATTCTTTAATCTGACCAACTTATTCCAGCGTGAGACTCTTAGGGAAGCCCAGAGGTGCTAATTGTTGTGTGGGTTGCTGCCTGGCTCTTAAAAAGCTGTTAGTTGCCCTACACAGTAAACTGAGTTTTGTAAACATGACACGAACTGAAGGCTGGAGGTCGACTTAGAGCTAAGTTTTTCATGAAAGTTCATTGTGTTGAGTGTGTGTGTGGTGTAGAAGTGTTGACAGACGGTATTATGTGGTTATATCTTCAAGTAAAGCGGGGTGGAAACTGACCACTACCAGGGAATTAAAATGCCGGGAACGATTGAAAAAACCTTGGAGGAAGGAAATGCGATCGAAGCTTAAAGATTTTATGACTGTTGAAAGAAACTATTCTTTAATTCGTTTCCTAAATAAGGTACGCAAAAACGTTCCAATACATGAGCAAAAAATGTCTTAAGTACCCCTAGATCGAAGACAAAGAAATGTCAATTTTGTAGCAAACGGACAGTACCTTTAGGAAAAAACTTCAATTGCCTGCTTGGTGAATTTATTTTTATAGAATTTTCTTTTAAAGATTTGAGCAGCTGAATAAGTAAGTTAATGCGTTTGCACCCCTACTGATGTTTATGATATTCATTAACTAAAAGTGAATTAGAATGCTATTCTACTTCAACATTATGGGAATCTGTTAATTTTTTGGCCCAGTTTCCAAAATGTTATGTACTGAAACTGTTATGAAACTGACCTAAGTGAGTTTTGATTCGTATCATAACTTTAAAAAACTGTAATTATAATATAGTTTATTTTTTTGATTTTAAAAGCTGTTGCTTGGGTATTGGTTTGCAGGTAGAGTGCAGTATAAACACTGACTCTTAGTTACTTCTCGTACCAACTGCAGCTGTAAGCTGTAAGATGGATGCTGCAGCTGTAAGCTGTAAGATGGATGCTGCAGATGTAAGCTGTAAAACGGATGCTGCAACTGCAATCTTCAAAATTTATTATGACATCAGGGACGAACTGAGTGGTTCATTCATGGGCTGCCATCAGGCAGCAATCACGCACCGGCACCAGTACACAATATTTATGTGACTTGTAGCACACAATAATTAATGATTCGTTGTACATAATAATTAATCACTCGAAGCACCCAATAAAAAATGACTCGAGGTACACAATAATTAATGACTCGAGGTGCACTATAATTAAGGACTTGAGGCCCACAATAATTACAGGGGTTAGAGTACACAAAATGCTACGATTCACACACTGAAGTTTTCCAGTCAAGTCAAAGCTTCAAGCTGGAACTGGAGACCGCAGTGTTGGAGGGAGCTGCTGGCTGCCACCACACAAAGAAGCACCTGTAATACGAGTACCTGTGCTGCTTCTGACTGTAGGCCATCTTCTGTAATAAAAGTGTAGTATTTTATCGGGTGTACGGTATGAGTTATGGGACATAGTGCTGGAATAATAGTATCCGCATAGTTCCAGTATTACTAGGTTTCACATGGTGCTCATACTGCTGGTATTATATTTACATAGTGCTGGTATTACTAGTGTTCACATGGTGCTGGTATTACTAGTGTTCACATGGTGCTGGTATTACTAGTGTTCACATGGTGCTGGTATTACTAGTGTTCACACGGTGCTGGTATTACTAGGGTTCACTTAGTGCTAGTATTAGTAATGCTCACATAGTGCTGGTATTACTAGTATTCAATAGGACTTGCCTCGTGATAGCTCGTGGTACAACAGAAAAATAGTTTGAAGTCTACGCACTAAAATACGTTTGCTGAACGTTTCATAATTAAGTAAACCAATTTATATATATATACATATATATATATATATGAAAGAAAGATGAATGAATTAAAGTCGAACTATTTTGACAATTTCTGCAAGCAGAATTTTTATGTTCATCTCTCATGCTGAATTATCCCCAGAGTTCCAATTATTCTCTCGGTGTCCGGCAGGAAGTTGCTTAGTACGCGCTCTGAAAATTTTTATGAGCGCACGAAAAGTGAGATTCCTCGAAAAGAAAAATTCATTACAGAAATCTCCAAACACGAGCCTTAAAACGCATCCCTAAATCATAGATACATGCAAAAAAACATTCTCTAATTGCTTCCACGAAAGAACCCATACACCCATTCTTAAAAATTTCAAAACTCATACACTCTTTCAAAAAAATCCGAAAACCCATACCCTTCTTCATAAGAGTCCTCAAACCCATAAACCTCTTCATAAGAGTCCTCAAACCCATTCACCTCTTCATAAGAGTCCTAAAAGTTTTAATACCCAAACACCTCTTCTTAAGAGTCCTAATACAACACACCTCTTCATAAGAGTCCTAAAACCCGTACAGTCATACACGTAAATTCTAAAATCCATTCACTCATTCACAAAAGAACTGCGACGGAAAGCATGCAGTTGTCAAGATGCAACTCACGCTTCATAGCTTCGACATGTACTTGTGTCTCTCGTTGATGCGCGTGCGAGTGCGTGCAGATTGCTCTGCCTCTTGGACAGCTCCTGGACGAGCATTTTGTAGCAGCAGCGTTGCTTTCATCATTGAATTTCCTTGCTTCAAATTCACGAATTCACTCATGCTCATTTTTTTTCTTAGCCAACCATATTCTGTGCAATTCTATTGCAAAATAAATTAACTTTATGATAAACAAACGCAATTGAGGTTACTTTTTACGTAATCAAATCATGCTATGAATAAAATACACAGGCCTTGTTCCGTAGATCAGATGCAGTTCTTTTAGACTGGACTGTTACTTGCAGATATAAATTTTTCTCGTTCCTGTTGTTCTTTAAGTCTTATTATTGTACTATGTAGAAGCAAAATCTAATCATTTCTATAACATAGCCTTCTAAGATTGAATTTCCAGTATGCACGACGCGTCGAACCTTGTCTTCACGCCAGTTAGTAGTTCCGTGTAAGCGCGCATTGTCCTCACCCACTACTTCCCCTATAAGAACTTAAGCATTATCATATGATACTTTTGATGGCACAATAACTCGTTCTTTAAAAATTTCGTTGTAGCTGTCGACACACAAAGTAGGAACCTCCTACCGTTGATGTAGCCTTTTTTACTTCCATCCACGGGTTTGTAGACCCTACACGCTAAGCCATAGAGGCCTGCCTTAGACAATCTCGACACAGTCCAACAATAGAGACCTGCGTTAGACCATCTCACAAGAGGATGCTCCAGGTAACGCAGAGATTAGTCCAGAGATAAGACCTCCAGCTTATCAGATACTGGAGCTCAAAGCTGTCCAGGATTTCACTTCTTATCTCTGAAAAAAAAATTCCACAAGATCCCGACGGTTGATTTGAAATAGATGGTGTTAGGTTGGCCACGGTGCCGCTCTGTGTTAAAGTCGGTAAATTTGTTATGTTGGAGAATTTTAGGGCGGAGAACAGCAGTGTTCATCCAACGCAACAGTCATGCTGCGTTGTCGGTTGAAGATGAACTTTCATTCTTACCTGCCCTGTGCTATTACAGCCTTCACTTATGTCACGTCTCGCTCCCACCCTACTCGTGTTTCAAAATACGGTATCACAACTGTCCTGTCATTTCTGTTATTCATTGCAGGATGTAATAAAAATATCGAACCTAGTTTCTTACATTATATAGTGAACAGAGAATTATAAGGCGCTGGCTCTCCAGTAGCAATAGAAGCTGCAAAGGAATAACAGCAACTGCCGAGTTGGTTGCAACAAAAACTGTTGTAAATAACAGTAAAGGAATTGCAATAGCAGCGACAATTAGAAGATTTCTACTTCAATACCACAATCACAGCACCACAACCAGATCTCTACAATCGTAACACCACAACCACAATACCACAAGCTCACCACAATCCAACACAGCAGCCATAACATCACAAACACAGCACCTCAACTACAGCACCACAACCACACCACCACCCAGCACAGCAACCATCTGCAAGGGCAGCTATTGCGCTCCAGGCCAGACCCAAGAATTTCCAGAATGACCCATACTGTCTCAGGG
>VCRD01004074.1:14906-44764 GCA_006783055.1 Trinorchestia longiramus
AAGCAAGCGCCCCCCGAAAAGGTAGCTGCACAGAAGACAGTCCTTTTCTCGAACCCTGCACGTCGACCGCACGACGGTATCGACACCTGGCAACCCCCTCTCTCTGCTCTTTTTACCGCTCCATCTCACCCCTATGTCCGGCCGTCGAAGTGCTGGAACGTCTACTTCTTCCGTATCTGATGGCAGCCATACCTCTCTCCAACCCCAAACACGGTTTGTACCCCCTTCAATCCCCCACCTCTGCCCTACTTCTACTGTCATACAAAATTTGTAAGTTTCAATCAGCAACGCCCTCCTCTCCGCCCAACTATCATGGCCATAGACTTCCCTAAAGGTTTTGACACCGTCTCACACACTTAATTCACCTCCCAAGTCTCTTCCCTCCCCCTCAACTACCAATAATCCACTGGCTGGTCTGCCACCTCAGGAGCATATCAGCCTAATATTCTTACAACCTCCACCAATATTCTTCCAGATCCGTTCTGGTGGGCATCCCTCAGGGTTATGTCGTATCCCCAGCATTCTTCAACATATATGTCTCCGACTATCGTTCCACTGCACCTGCCAACACCTCTTACACAGATAAGTTTACAGCAATAGCCACAACAGTTAAAATTACCGACGCGTGTGCCATCTTCTATGTTCATTTATCTGATGCTGTCTTATGGGCTAACACAAAGGCCTCACAGTATCAATAGTCAAATTTTAATCGTCCCTCTTCACCCCCAATACACACCAATCCCGCATTAACAGACATGTCACCGCAGCGTAAACCGACCTAACCAATTGTCGATCTCCGAAGATCCTAAGAATCACTTTCGACCTCCATTTCATCATTACCCCTCACATAAACACAATATGTGAGAGGGCCCGTAATAGCCTGAACATACTCAAATAAATTGCTGGTTCCTCCTGGGGCTAGCAAAATGAAACCATAACTATTACGCACAAGACCGTCATCAACTCAATAGTTACTTGCGCAGCTTGCTTCTGGTTCTCTAACGCTTCCCCTTCTTCTACAGCAAAATTCCAACTAATCCTAAACGCCGCCTTTCAAATAGCCACCGAATCACACAAAATGAAATAAAATAGTGACAGAATAGCCACATTTCCTTCCTTTGCTCCCAGTACATTCTTAGCTATCTCCTTCCTTACCACCCCAACTACCTCACAGTCACCCAACTCTCTAGCCCACGCAGCCTAAAACATATCCTCCAATTCCGATCTCTGCCTTCCATAGCTCACCTTCTATCTCCAGATGGGGACTGCTTTGCCTCCACCTACAGACAATCACTAAACTCCCTCCACACCTCAGCAGTTCACCAGGCCAATGCTTCAGTGAACTCAAACAGGGTTCTCCAACTGTCCCCGACCTATTCGCAAACAAGAACAATCCCTTCCCAGATCCACCCGCACTCACTTCTCCCAACTCCGATCATGCCATAGCAAAGCGCTAAACTCATACTTGGCTCGGACAGGACGAGTGCAGGACCACAAATGCTTTTTCGGTGGAAGCGATGACCAGACCACCAGCCACCTTTTCAGGTGCCCCGCCACTCCTACCCACCTTACCCATCAGGGCCTCTGACTGGATTTGGTGTCGGCGGCAAGTTTCCTCTCCTCAGTCCCTTCATTTTCAACCTATTTCCCTCCTCCTATCTGCCCTCTACCCGAGCCTCCACTAAACCCCTGGGCTTCCCCCCGAAGTACCTGCTGGGCTAGTAACAACAACATGGTTAACCCTGGAACAATGAACACTGTATAGGCGTCACTAGCCTCAGGCAAACTATACCCATGTTCCCTGTTCCATAGTTAAACTAGGAATATGATAAAAACAATTTTCTGCCATGGAACTGAGAAGCATATCAAGACATGGGCAAAAACCATAAATGAGAATGAACGCTGTATTGATGCGTAAATGTCTATCCAACGAATGATTTGATGACTTTCTTTGATTATTTGAAATCTGGATAGAACATGAGAGATGACCTGACGAGATCTACTGATTCAATAACTTTACAGAAGTCGGATTCATATATATATATATATATATATATATATATATATATATATATATATATATATATATATATATATATATATATATATATATATATATATATATATATATATATATATATATATATATATATATCGGGTGAAAGTTATGTTAATATATAAACTTCCCTAAAAATTAGAAAATTTAATTAACACTTCGAACAAATAAAGTAAATTAAATTAAAAATTTTATTTCAACTTCTCACTATTCTATGGAGCGAATTTCCCACTTTGAAGTACAAAAATAAGCTAATTAGGAAACTATGACTTACTTTTCTACCGTATTATCTGAAACGGTCTTCATTTGAAATTTTCATTTAGAATTGTTGCAGGTTTAAATGAATTACAGCAAAACTGTCACAACTAATTTGTTAAACTTCTTTATGAAAACCAAAGAAAATTATTTTCCAATTTCCTTGCATTTTTCTAGTGTGAAACTTCGTAATTTTTTGAATCGAAATAAAACGTAAAAATCGAGGTATGGCCTTTGAAATAAAATGTATAGATAAAATAATAAACGGTGAAAAAGTTAAAGTATATACAGTCGACTCGTAATATGCCAACAAACGGAAGTCAATATTATCCAGGCATGTTGTCGATTAATGAATGCGCCCATGTGGACAAAGGACTCTTTGAGCGCTGTAACTTCTTATTTTAAACATGTGGTAAAAATGTCTTCACATTAATATTTATCGAAACTTGAGATGTCTTGCGCGGGATCTAACTGTATTCTTCAAAATATCGGGTGAAGTTTTTCTGCTGTTGCAGCTATAAATTACCTGCCAATAACGTCTGCGGACAATAAAATTCAAATTTCAGTCCAGTACTTTAACTACAAAAATGCTACTATGTAAATAAATTGTACCTCTTGGTTGCTACAGTATTGTTTTATTTTAAATCACGTCAGCTTTACTTGCTCCATAGAGTGATAGATATACGTATCACTCGGAAAAAATCGTAATCTATGTTCACTGTAGCTTCATTCTCATTTGTTTTACATACGACAAAGAAGTAAAAAAATTACAATGAGCCATAACATCGACAAAAATTGCAGTGAAATATTAATAATAAATGACCGACAACTGCGTATAGGGCCAAAGAGACCAAAGCTCAGGAAACGGAAGGAGAATCTAGGGATTAACTAATTACTAATTGAAGGTCTGAACAACGGTGACATGGGGGCTGAAGCAGTGACAGCAGTGACAATGAAAATTTTAATATTTAATATTTTCTTAATTCCGATACTTTAAATGACATTTGCTGCCATAAGTTCATTTATTAAACGTTTTCAACTAAATTCTATCAAATAAATGTTAATGTATCTAAATTTTTTGCTGTCTTGTTTCTAGTTATTTAATCTTCCTTTGGAAAACTATCTGAAAAAGTTGGATTGTTTGCCAGAAAATAGGAAAAAAATAACAGCTACAATTGTGAAAAATTATTCCCAGACTGAACTTTTATTAAATTATTACTTTAAATATCCTAAAAAAACTAGATTATCACAATGTTTCTCCTCAGGATTTGTGAAAACATTTTCCCATAAAGTTATAACAAGATACTCCAAAAAATTTTAGAATTATTTTCAATAATTTTGAATACATGTTGTAGATGACAAAAGGTATCTAAAAATGGAATGAGACGAATCTGACATTCTTTTTCGAGACAATTTTTTCCTGAAAATGCATATAAATTATTTTTCAGATGATTGCAAAAAAATCCTTATATACACCTACATAACTAAATCGTCGAAAATTTCATTCAGATAATTGTTCAAACTCTTTCCGGAATTCTGTGGAAACATTAACTCTGAAATGTTGAGGATTTTCCGGAAGAAAAAATTATTTGTGTATTTTTCCTTGCACTCTATTCTTATCTCATCAAAATTTTGAACTAGCCGTTTAAGGTTATGACCAAGGACTACTATAAACAGGACGTGCCCAGTCATATAGCTGACTACGCTAGCAGAGACCATCTGTCACAGATGCGAACATTACAACGAACATTGTTACAACATTAGATGCGTAGTCTGTCGCTCGGCTTGAATCGCACATTGTTGTTTGTTTCGAGTCACATTGTTGCATTACTAAGTGGATATCTGTTTGTTTACAAATTTTATAGCTAATTACATGTATTAAAAATGCCGAACAAGTGTGGGGTTGTGAACCGTTGGGGTAATTACAATGAGGAGAACAGGCGCCGTGTATTTCGCCTCCCAAAAGAGCACTCTGCGAGACAGAAGTGGCTTGATGATATTCCACCTCGTGAAAATTTTGTTGTTAATCCAGACAAGTTTATCATTTGTGAGATACACTGGGGTGCTGACCCACCTTTGATCAAATTGCGTGGTGGTTCTATGCAACCTGGAATCCTTCCCAGTATTCAATGTGCCTGATTCATGTCTGCCCTCTCCAAAACTTACACTTCGCCTGGCGAAAGTTGAAGACCAACAACTGAGGTATTTTCTTCAGAGGGATAAAATTACTTCATTTGATGCTTTCAAACCTAAACGTACCTGCAGAAGCAGTACAAGAACTTGATTATTTCAAGATCGAAATTAAGGCTTGTGTGTTTGTTCATGACCGTCTAATTCAGTGAATGCAAACTGTCTGTGATTGTCGAAAACAAGCCCACTTTGTGTTCCCCATTAACGCTCAGAGCGTTCAAGACCGGCGTTAGTGTACCACTGTTTAAAATATTTCATCCCAACAATGGTTTGAGATCGTATACGCAGTTCGACGAAACTGTGCGCTTCGCAATGCACTATGATATCCCGTTTGGCAAAACGATCCAAAATGTTGTCACTCTTCTTCAAGCTCACACATCAGCCCGCGTCGACACCGAGAAGGAGAAAAAGTTGGTATTTTTGACACGTCATTTGGAACTTTTATTACAGAAGCTGTTTTCCATGAATGATTTTTGTTTTGCTCATCAATCATACCCAAAGTGTAATTATGAATAACTCTGAGACTTTTTGGTGCGCCTTGCAAACGCAAGCTACCGTACATCATTTCATCTATTGACAAGGACCAGGTACTGAGGGAGACATTTGACAAAGTCCAGACACTGCAGCAGAAAAATATGTTTCTGTTGGTAGCTGAAGTACAGATTTGCACAACTGTTTCATTTTCTGGTGGTGTGCTGAATGGCATGGCCGAGAACAACCGAGACTGTAAGGCAACTTCTATGCTGTATGTCATGATGAAGTCGCTGCACAAAGGAGCTAGTCTGATGATTTGTATGACATCCGTCCACAAGCTGACGGCAGCATACCAGCTTGAGCGTGTGAAGGAGGCTGCAGCTGCTATTGAGAGGGCATGTGGACGTGTCATCGGGTCTATCACAGACAACCACAAGGTGAACCAGCAGTATTGTCAGCTGTTTAATCGGCTGGGTGATTGCAGTGCCTAAGCCAAGCATCCTCTTTACAACGAGCATGTCTGGTTTCTCCTTTTTGACACAGTACATCTGCTAAAATGCATCCGCCAGAACTGGATCAGTGAGAAGGGCCAGAAGATCAGTATTGAGAATGAAACAACGGCATCATTTGTAGACGTTAAGGAACTATACGAGTCAGAGAAAGGTAGTATTCTGACGACTACTACAATCACTCAATTTGCTGTCAACCCCTCACGATTTCAACTACAAAATGTGCAGTTTGTCTTCAATGTTTTCAATGACAGGGTTGTGGCCTCATTAAAACTCAGAAGATGCCATGACACTGCTAAGTTCATCCAAATCATCCTCAACTGGTGGAATGTAGTGAATGTGTCTGTGAAGGGGCCAGACTAGCGCATGAACGATCCATATCGAGCTGTTCAGTATCCCCAGTCAATCAACCTTCAAACTTTCCTGACGATTTTCCAGGAGGCTGTTTCAGGACATGGAGCAAGTCGAATCCAGTGCCTTACTCATAACGCCAAGAAGTCACTGGTACAGACTACGCAGGAACTGCTTGCCGTTTGCCGCTAGTTGTTCAGAAACGCAGACTTCCAGTATGTTTTGCTGCGTGAGATCCAGAGTGACCTGCTTGAGGGGGAATTCTCAGTCTACCGTAAATCAACTGGTGCAAACTCTTTCATGACCACTGGGGATGTATTCTCCGCATGCAGGCATCGCCTCACAAGATATGCTGTCACAAACCTCCAGTCCATTGATGTCCAGCCTGAGTAAAAGGAACATATCTGCTTGAAGACTGCCACTGACCTAAAGGATGCAGCCTATATTAAGAGGTGCACCACAGATGTGACACTGACTGTAAGGGAAAAGTGTAGTGCAGCCTATGTAGCAGGGTGGCTTGAGATAAAATGAGCAGACGATGTGTCCTTCTGTGCCAAGGAACCTCTTGTGACCAGTGACGTAAAGGACTTTATCGAGACTGTGTCTAGAGGTTCTATGACGACTCCAAATGTGTGTACTTTTGATCTTGTCAGATGTGGACTGTGTTTCATCAACGAAGCCCGTCACCGTGCCTGCTGCCAGAAAAGACTATTGCAGATCTTGTCGACACTGGCCAGCTTCAGGGGAATTGACATTGACTGTCCCCAGATGTTGTCGTCTGGCAAATGTTCTTTTGAATGGACTCCACAAGCTAGAGAAAGACCAGCAGAAGAATGCAGTCCTTCTTCAGACCTCTGTAAAGAAGGCCCGGTTGGCTGACTAATCGCTGCAGTTTGGTAGGGTTTTCATTCTATGTATGTTTGTTTATATGCGTGAATGTTTGTATGTTTGGTTGTTTGCATTGGAAAAGGTTTAACTATATCAATTTCGTAAAGTCTAAAACTGCAGCCACTAAGCTTTCTATAACGTGGCCACTCAGCTCATACAATAATACATGTTGAGACCAGCTAAAATTGGTATTTCAAAGCATTACAGTACTTTGAATCATTTAAAATTTACTGCAAAACCTTATTATCCCTTTTATTGCTTGAAAGAAGTAATTTTTGATCAATTTGTTCGGTAGAAAATGTTATATTACTAAGAATGCTATGACCTCCTCTAGCGTAGTCAGCTATATGACCGTGCACGTTCTGTTTAGAGTAGTCCTAGGTTTTGACTCAATTGCTTGACACTATTTGCAATTCACCTGTGGAACTACGTCACAGCTCAAGGCTTAACTCATTTCACGAGGGAGCTCATGAGAATTTGTTAATTGCAGACACCAGCACTCAGATTTTCACTGTGAGAAAAACGTTTTTTTCACAGAGAATTAATATCTTTGATCGGGAGAACTTACCGACTGAGAACGCAATAAGATGGTGATATTTTCAGCAGCGTTTCGACTTGCAACGCAGTTCTACTCTGCATTGCCTCTGTTGAACGCCATGGGCAACAATCGCGTGGGTTCCATATACAAGTGTGGTGCAGCCTGTCATCAAGATGAACGGTGCGGAGGCATCGTTTGGGATCCCGCTGCTGTAAGTACTGTACTGCAATATAGTACATTTTATTTTTTGGTAATTACCGAGTGGGCCAAAAAACTGAACAAACCCTAAATCTAAATTCTGCATTAGGCACCTCATAAACACCTGGACCAAAGTGAGCAAAATTTGTGGCCACAAAAATACCTGTCTAATTTTCAATTTCATTCAATGTAACTGCCATCTGCAGCGATGAAGGTCGGAGACGGCATCTGAAAGTTTTGCAGGTCTTGACAAGGTACTCTGTGTTCAAGGTCATTCACTCCTGGTCAACAGATATTAAAAGGGAGGTGATGTTTAGGTGGCGAAGGCCACAGGCCTTGGGGTCAATGTGCCGCCTTCAATATTCCTCACTGGGTCGACTGTTCAAGTCTTCTCATCGGAGAAGATGATCATACGACCAGATGGAGTAGACTTGAGACCATTCATGAGCTTTTAGCAACGTTCAAGGCGCTTGCAGCCACCGTGGTCGAGTGGTCTGCAGCCTGTGTTTGGTATCAAGTCTCTGCTTCGGGCAGAAAGACCGCGGGTTCGAAACCCGGCCATGAATACGAGCTGTTTCTCGTTTCGCGCCGTGAACTCGCACTTATCGGTAAGCCCTCAACTCCCCGCCCATGGACACATCCCGGAATCGTCGCATGGAGCTCACCATCATCCTTACTCTAAGAATGTTAACCTTAAGAATTTGAAAAACCAATGTACTAATGTCTATGTACTGTGTACTTGATTGGAAATAAAGATTGTTTGTTGTTTGTTTGACGCTGATGGCTGGCGTGAGCAGCGGCCTCTCAACAATGACAAGGGACTTGTTTCTCAGCTTTGCGACTGTTCGTCCAATTGTGGCCGCTCCAACCCTGAGCCTCCTGGTGTGTTGGCACATGGATGTCAATGAACTGCTTGGAATGAAATCTCGCAGCTCTCGATCCACAACACTGTTTCGACTACTGCTAGCACCTCTGATCGCGTAGACAGTTGTACGGGACACCCCGGTCAAATTTGCAAGCTCACTCACTTTGATTCCTGCGCGAAAAGCTGCAGACACTTCAACTAGTTTATCTTGTTGGGAAATCATTTTACAGTACATAAAAATGAAGAAACTTTATTTTCAAGGTCAAATTAACAGGCTTTCGGGCGATGTGCAGCAATGCTGGATAGGAGTTGCCAAACAATCAAGATTTTTAATTAAAGGTGTGTTCAATTATTTTGGCCCACTCCTTAAGTACTTAGAGACTGTTTTGATCATTCTCTGGTATTTTTCTGCGTATGAGCAGTATGATATAATAATCTTCAGAGATACGTTCAGAACATGTTACCAGTAAAAAACTAAAATAGTAAGATATCGGTAGAGTTTCGTTATTCTGTCGGTTTTCTTTTAGTGATGGGGTGTAAGAAAATATTATCAACAGAAGCATTAAGATTATATAGCGAAAGGATAAACACTAATAAATGATCTCATCTGACAAACGAAGAATTTATATGTTTTCATTCCTAAAAGTATTGGGAAAAATAGTCACTTCCTTTGTTTTTTATAGTATATTTTGTATAGCCCATAAAACCTAAAGCTGATATGAATGAGAAGGCGACTTAGCTGTCAGAAGAAACCAGTTACGAGAGAGCATTAACAACTAGATTTACTATTCAATTTATTGAAATTCTGAATACTTTTTGAGTTCAAACCCATTGAACAAAAATGTCTGACTACGAAGAACAGTGCGTAAACTCAGGAAAACTGGTTAGTGTTGGAGTAAAGACAAATGGTCTACTTTTTCTAGGAGCATGTCAAGGCTACGTAAAATTTGACATAGATTGAGATTCAACACTCACGAGTAACACAACATCTCATGGAATTTAGTATAAACTCAATGTTAGATTTGCTAATCAAATATTACATTGAAATTTACAGATTTAAAAATTATTCAGGTAAAGTTTTACCCGTTTGATCATGACCGGTGGTTTTTCAAGGGCTTATCCATTTTGTTCCATGTAGCCTTTTCTTTTTGTTCAAATAAACTTGGTGACTATTTTGGAAACTCTGAACTAAGAAATTTAACTGAAATGAACTGATATTTGAAATGCAATACAAAACATTTTCTGCCCAAATTTGATTACGGAAGAATTTGATCATAATATATCATTTAGCCTCGCATAATGAGCAGATAGTGACTTTCCTATATACTGTATTTTATGATGGAATCTCAAGTAATGGTTCTTTATTTTTTGATTTGTATATGAAACGTTGGCATTGGTTCTACATGTACGTGTTCATTTTATTCGTGTTCTGAGGACTAGGAAGGGCCACTGTTTGCACAAGTCGAGTCTACAGTCATTAACCGACGACAATCAGCATCTCTCGCGGTAAAATCTTCTGGAATGAACGGTCACCCCTTGCTGACCATATTTTTCCCGGAAGAGACGAGTGCAACAGCACCACATACTGTTCATTGCGTGAGTCATCATATCATCGGGAGCGTTCAAATAGGCCGAAGTACTTCATGTTCGGATATTTTTATAACTCGGAACGAAAGTTTTGTAACATATTCTATAGCTGATGAGTACAGAGCTAGATTGCTCAACACTTTTGATTTTGTTTAGTGCACTTCATCAAAGTGAGATCTTGCATTTATTTGAACAGCATAGGATTAATGAGCAAATGGAGTTATATTAGAACAATCCAATGTTTATTCAATGTATCAACGGTAATGCACGTCTTCAAATTGAGGTAAAATACAATTTTAACTATATTCTACACAGCGTACCCTGGGTTAAACCAACATATAAAAAGTAGGGAGAACATTTTGAGTGTTAGCGCTCCCTTAATAATGTATGCAAAGTCACAGGAATTGAAAAGTGAATTTTGAATTGAAAATAAACATTTATTCTCATGAGAAAGATACAAGTCACAAAAATATATTTTCAAATATCATTGGGTTTAAAATTGGCTTTCATGAATGGAATGTAGACAAATAATATACCAATTATGAATGAATGTTCATATTCTAGCGCGGTTAAAAAATTGTTGGTTCCAAATAGAAGTTCACTTCGCGAGTCGACTAATGAGAGTAAAAACTAACTTATGAATATGGGTTCAAAAATTTAGAAATTAAAATACACTGAAATCAAACTGAAAAATGTTGATGGGTCATTATGAACAATTCGATAAGCACTTCCATAGTACGGTCTTGAACAACAATTTAGTAATCATCAATTCAGTTCAATGGGTTAGAAAGACATGCTGCACAGCAGTAATGAAGTGCTCCCACACATTTAAAGTTGACCTAAAGTACTACAATGTTCAGTGAGCAGTGCTAACATCGTATGTTAACAAGTGAGATCCGTGACAATTCCTCGACGTGCTAAATGAATCATTCCAAATGTGAGATAAGTGAAATGTGCAGTTTATTCTTCGTTGATAGGAATAGAACGTTCAAATAAATTTTGAATGGAAGATAATAGTTTTATCAAAAACGTGGTAGTTAGCATAAATGTAAACACATTAATAAAATATACCTCTTCTAGGTATGCAATCTTACGAATGCCATAAATTATCCGTCATCAAGGTATGAAGTAATCTGATTTCTTCCAGGTATGTTATCATGATATTTCCTCTGTGCATTAAATAAATTCAGTTTCCTCTAATTACGCATTGAATAATATTTCGAGCACCTGTGCAAGATTCGACACTATAAATGTTGTGAAATTAACAATATGATAACGTATGCGTAAAATTGTGCAAAAAATTATGGCGAAACATTGATCCCTGTGGCACAAAATAAAATATTGTATTTTGCCAAAACAACTTGCTAAACTATTTTTCTTGTATATTCTTACATTCACATACATTTGTTTCGTTATTATCTTGGTTCAGTTTGACTTCCTGTACGTACTTAGACGTTACTTTAGGTTTGTGGTCCTCGGCGTGCTACACATATGTACATACCAGACCGAGAAAGAAGCCTTGCTGCTGTAGATATATATCAATTTTATCATGAGTTCGACCTTGAGTTTCATTAATGATGATTTTCTATACAAGGTTCAGTGTGGGGCAGTGTTTTTCTGATGCAGTAAAAATGGAACATTAGTATCAGTAGGATTTGACCTAATTTCCGGCATAATTAATATAAATACAAAATGAGAACATTTAATCAAACCAAATTCTATATTATTTTGGTGCAGGTGCAGTACTTCAATCTCTGTCGCTTATTTTAACCCTTGCTAATTAAAAGATCACGTTACAACTTTTCATTCAGCCTACCTATAAATTAAAGTGCTGGGGCGATGTGTTCGAAAAAATTAGGGGAGTTGATGAACTCTACAGGATAGTTTTGAGCTTCTTCTTAGCTGTCAAAAACGACCAAAGCAGTACCTAAATATACGTTAATCATTCCTAGAAGTTTACCGAGGACTATACGAGACAATAAGTACTCGTACTTTTTTGCTGACACAATTGAACATTGTTCCATATCTTGAGATTTGTATTATACAAACACATATATATAAGATATTGTGAATAGAGTTAGCGGGAATATCTACAGCGTCTAGGCTCTTGAGAAACATAGTTAAACCAGCAAGTTAATAAACCACTGGTTCTGCGAACAAACTGCGAAGAAAATGAATGTTCATTTTGATTTGTTTATACATTTTTGAAAGTAAGACACTCATTTACCTTACTACTGTTTTATTTTTACAACAGATATTATTATTAGTATATTGTAATAACTCGCTAGCTCTATATTTGGTGAAACCGCACTGACGCGTCGATTCTTGATTGAGTTATCCCTCATAATATTAAAAAAAACGGATTGAAAAGAGAAAGTGGTGCAGTCTGCTAAGCTTATTTTGTGTTTGTGTGATAACCATTACTTTCGCAGCTACTCTTACCTTGCCGCAACGGAATGCACAGTTGCATACAGTTAGTGAGACACTGGATAACCAGGTCAATCAAACGGGCTCTCCGTGTAAAGCCTGCATTCACGTTTTTCTTCACCGATGCATTGATAATAGTTATGCAAACATTGCATTAGCAATGCTGAAGCAATTTTTAGAGGGGTCAATTTACTTAAACTCCCTAAGGTTAAGGTACTTCTTAGGTATATAAAGTTAGTTGAAATAACAGAAATATTTCCCTAACAGAGTATGTGCATCTTTGTTATTCACTATAAAACTGTAGAGTTCTTTATACGTGTCATTACATATTTTCCAAAACTTAAGGAATTAAATAACACAAACAATACAATCAGTTTAGATGTGTTTTCATATCAATGAGAGGTAACTCAAATAGAATTAAAGCGTTTACATTTATCCTTATTGTCTGCCAAGGCAATATATGATCATTCTGTGATTAGTAAATTGGACTAAAACTGTTATGTCTTCCTCGTGTATGGAAATTATCTCCAAGATTATGATTAATTTCAGTTACAATGTCATCAAAATGAACAGATTTTTATTTTTGGGATCTATTTCTTTTGGATCAGGCATTGAAGCTGTTTCTTCAAAATATTCCATTGAACATTTAGGTGAGCAGTATTATGTACATTATCAAGAAATTCATCAATGTTACCTTTCCCATTCCCAAACAGTTTAATTACCTCATATTGGTTACTCATATCAATAGCACCATTTAATAATTTGTGTTTTGGTTGATGAATTGACTTACTATTAAGAAAAAGATTTTTAAAATCAACAATTTTTTCCATCAACTAGGTTTTTCCCTAGTTTGGACCTTCCAATTATGAGACACTTCGAACTTGGAGATGGAAAAATGGAATGATTTTTTTGTTTATTCTAATTACCGTCAGTCCAAATTTAGACTTTTCTTAAAGTACTAAATTTAAATAATCATTCACAATTAAAATGATAATCGTGGTACAATATGAATCTTCAACTGATCTATTTTAGTGACAAGGGCTTGATGAACTTCCTGAATCTGCTCAAAGTCAATCTGTAATTGGTTAATATGTCCTGCTTTAAGGACAAGTTCTCTTTAAACATCCGTAATAGATTCTTTCATTTTTCTAAAAGAATTTGACGAGCCTTATTCTTTATTTAGTGGTTGTGTGAATGGGTAATAACGGGATAGCGGAGTCGCTTAATTCTCAATTTGTTTCCACCATAAATAACATGCCAGTTTTTAGCCTTTTTTAGTACTTTTTGTACAAGACAGTATGAAAAGATTATTCCAAAGGATTATTTTGATTTATAGTTGCATTTGTGTGTGTTTTAATCAAAATTTTTACAGAGTTTAAATTACACTTCACGATCGAGTTTTTAATTTATTTTAGAATAATTGTAGTTCCATCACAATTGGTTTCTAAAAATTAGAAAGTTTTTTTACAAGACGGAATAAAAACTAATTTAGTACTACACACTTTATAGCTAGACATTTTTTAGGAGAAAAAAGTTGAAGTGTTTTTCAGCTTTGATTTAAAAAAAAATTAACCGTTGGTGTAAAGATCTACTAAAATAGACTGCAAGCCCTCATCTTATAAACGCATCAACGTTTCTAAACACATGTCTCTGCAGACAACATTTCCGACTTTTTATATTTTTTAAGTGGATGATGATATATCGTTATTACTCATATACTTTTCAACCTCCATAGGTAAATTCAATCCATAGCTATCGAACTAATGACACTTGTATGCATTTTTATACCATCATGTAAAAATGAGTTCTCATCTTTTCCTCCGCATCTAAATTTAACATTCCTCGTTCAGTTTTCAAAGGTCTTTCAGGAAGTGTATCTCTCATAAAGATACCACCGAGTTCTGATATTTTTAATACTTCTATGTGTTTTAATATATCATATAATTAAGGGTTTCATGGGTATTATGCTTTCACTGGCTTACTGAAGAGACTTTTGTCACAAGTTGTTTACAAGTGATTATTTTACACCTGACCCTTTCTTATCTTCTTTTGTTTTATTATGTCTCGTGATTTCTGCTTATAATTTGTCATTAGCTTTTTCCAACAGCAGATGCTATAATTGAAGTACTTGCAGCAAGTAATCTAGCTGCTCCTAAAGCTCCGAGTAAAACACGAATTGTTGATAAGAAACCTCTATTTTTAGCTGATTCTCTAGAAACAACAGAAGCTTTACTTTTTTACAGAATAAACAATATACTTTAAGATGAATTTTATTTATTTTGATTTGAACGTATTGTGGCTTTTCAGGTTCAGTTTTCATATTGCACTTGAGACATTGCATTGTTTTTTATTATTAAAATGTCAATATATTTTATAAGTCAATACTTTCAATTCATTTTATTGTCATCCGATTGTAACAAAATGATGGTATCAGATAGAATAAACACATAAATATGAGTAATATCAGGAATGGTTAAATTAAATTCAACTTTTATTTTAATATCAATACTACTATCTCTGATTCGCTCATTTTATCAACTAATATCGAATACAAATATACGTAGGATGTAAATATTTATAATCTCTATACCCAATAGAACAATTTTCAACATAAAATTGATTAGCAAATTATAGACTATTAATAAATAGTGTTATCAAAATCCATTTGTAAAATGCATAGTTCAATTGAACATATGCCTTGGTTGAGTTACAGTTATGAAACACTCCATTGTTTAAACTAGAAAATTATTATGCCTAGTTTGAAATGCTAAAATAATATACGTGCCAGGGTCTTTGAGTTCCTGAAATTGGTGTTGATGTCCAATCTAAAATTTTATGGCTTGAATCGATTCTTGTTTGATTTAATTGTCGATTCAAATAAGCAATCGGTATGGTGATTTTATCTTTCTTTTGATGATATAACTTGATTGCATATTCATTGGACAGTTTATAAGATGCCATGTTTCAAAACCATTTGTAAATAGTAATTTTTCCAATAACTACTTTATCATCCATATATGCATCTTTCTCGTTATTTTTTAATAAAGCATCAGAATCATCACTTTTTCTTAGAGTTAGAGTTTGCCTCACTCTATAAAGCATCGTTTTACAATTTTCACAAAATCTGAACCCTTGCTTGAGAAGAATGACAGCACTAAATTTACCATCAGCTAAAATTCAATCATCAATACTTTCAATGAACCCATCGATTCATTTTCAATTTTCATAAAATTTAAAATACAAAAAGCCTTCATATTTTTTTTAAAGTTTGTAGATATGTTACTAACCCTTTTAAAGTTGTTTCGATACCAAGATAAATATATCCTGCAATTCATTCCCCTTCAATTATATAAGAAACTCGATGTAACATATACAAGAAACTATTATTGGTTATGCTATTTTTTTATTTTTAAAATTATAAGCACCTCTTCCCTCTTGATTTAAAGTTCCTTCAATGTAGATAAAACTTATAGAAGGTAGTGGAAACCGATCTTGATTCTGAATAATGAGCTTGATAACATTATCTTCACGATTCAGATCAGTTCAGATTTGTGGTTCATGGTCATGAGTATTAATTTATCATATTTATTCATCAATTGTAATAGTTTTTTCCATCTTATGCTTCCCATTTTTTTAAGTATAATTTTTCAAGATATTTTCAATTTCTTGATCTCAAGTGTAATCGAACTGAAATTTCCTCATCTCTAGTACTTAAAGTATTTCTATTTTGGTCTGTAAGTCATACTTCAATATCGTCGATTAAGGGTTGACGTACATGTAAATAAATCGGTTTGTTAGGATTTTAAACAATTTTATATCCCGGTGGAATGTTAGAGAAAAATGTGTACATAATATTGTGTACTGATGTATTGGGGTGAAATCTATTACATATACTAGAATGTACAAGTATTGTATTAATATACGTTTTATTTATTACATTTGTATTTTCATATTCTCAAACACCTTCTAAGGTGATATCTTTAAAATCCTAACAAAGTTTTTAAAGTGTTGGATTTTTTGAACCTGATTTTATTATCAGGCAAATTCTACACCATGTCATTTCAGAGTATTCGCATTCGCTTGACATCAATCAAATTTTGAAACTTCTTTTGAACAAAATTATTTTGCTTTTGATTTCACAACAAACTATTGAAATTCTGAAGAAATTTCCAACACCATTCAATTCACAGTACAAATTATTATTACTTGCATCGGTGCTGGGGATAAAATGATACATATCTGATTTAACTATTGTTATTTTATGAAACCTAATTTTATCCAACTCTACTTGGGGGGGGGGTGAAATTTGTTATAAAGTAACTCTTCCAACTCGTAATAACTATGCTAAGTGATTCCACTTCTTAAGAACAAATTATTGAATTTCGTTGGATCATCTTCGTTTGATAACACTAGTTTGAGAATTTCGTGCGTAAAAACTTGTAACTCATTAAAAACCTCTGTGTTTTCATCGTTAAGAGAACCGAGCAATATCTGATGTCTTTTTATAATATCATCAATGTGAAAGGCAACACAACGATCCCAGATCAATAAACATCAGAATCTAAATGATTTTCGGAGCACTGTTCAGTATCATACATGGAACGTCTTTTTGATGGACCAGTTGAAGGAATGGGTGTAGAAGTATGTCTATAAGTACGTCTTGGAGTAGGATTAAAACTTTGAGTTGTTGTTGAAGGTAGTGTAGGACTTGATCCCCGACTTGGTTGCTGATCTAATATTCGATTCTGGTCTTAGACTTGCAGCTCATATCTTTTCGACTGCAAATCAAACTTCGTTCCTATTCTCTTTTTCACATAGGGTATAATAGAATTTTTTTTTACTTTTTATCCTTGGTTTACCCTATTTTTTTATCTACTTTGAGATAAGCTTTAGTTAGATGCAACATATTTTTGTACGTTATTATATAATTTCCACAAAAATTTTCAGGCTTTTGCTTTGTTAATAGTTCCCATAAACCAACTACTGCTTAAAAAATGATTATCAATTTATAGGTTATTCCCCTGTATTTCAATTTGTTATTACGAAGCGTATCGTGTTTTGCATCCAATTTTATACCATATGCTCTATCATACTGATATTCAGGCTTGAAAACATAAATCGAAAAGTACCTAACGATGGGACCAACCCAAGCTATAAATTCAGTAGAAGTCAATGCAATGTTTATACAGGTTTATATTGAATATATTATTTGTCTCATGAGGTACATATATCCTTTATTGCTAATTTTGTTTGCATAGTTTCATCAACAAATTTCGACTGAGGTCCACTAAGTGGTTTGTAAACTTTTTTTAACATCATGCTGCAAGTCTTCTTCTATAGTCATTTCTTTCGTAAATTGCTTTTTTAAAGCTTTCCTAATGCTTACTAAATCTTTTTTCGTTTTGATGTCAATTAACGGCATTTTTTCTGATAACAATTACAAAACCTTAACTTAATTAGAGTTATTTTTTTCTTAATGTGAGTCTATTGTGAATTTAATGTGAGATCGCCTTTGATATCCATGAAATATCGTCATATTCCATCCACTGAACTAAGATTTGCCCCTAACTTTTCTTTACAATTTTCTCAATTTCATCAACATAACAGCTATATTTTAAGATTTCTTGTTCATAAAAACTTCCTACTAATACCTCATTATTCATGTTCTTTTTATCTATAAGTCACTGGTTCTGTTGACAATATTTTAGAGATGATGAATAGCTCTGTTGTAAAATTTGATATACATCCTTTATGAAAGTTTTTACGTTTTGCACTTATCCTTAATCGGTCTCCAACGTTGAACTTTGGTTTCTTCAGAGTATCCTATGTCTGAGGAAATTAATTATCGTAGACCCTTTTGCTGTTTAGTTTCCATGACGATTCACGAGGTGTTATTTTCAAGGATCTATAAAAACTACGATAGTAATTGTAAATTACATCTGGTAAAATATGTATTAAACCATTTTTTAGTTGTGATGTGTGTAAAATATTTTCACATCCTAGTTTTTAAAGTTCTGTTGAAGCTCTCAACAACTTGGGCTTTCGTTTCATATACGGTACTGAACTATTAGATTCCATGCTTCTTGAATAATTTTTGCACAGGTTTGTTTGTAAATCCTAATCGTTAATCAATTCGAATTTTTGCGGGGATTCTTTCTTTAAAAGATTTTAAACGGTGCTTTGATTTCTTCGACTCTCTTTTTTCGGATAGCGATCACCCAAAAATATTTACTTAAGATATAAATCACATTTTTTCCTTGGTCTCTGCAATTTTGCATATCAACTAAATCAGCGTGCCACTGATCGTCAACCTTTTATATTCTATCCCTTTTAGTGTCAAAACGGTGTTTATGAAGGGTATTTGTTTTTTGGGATTCTACCCAATACTTTACTTCATTTTGACACAATCCTCTCCTACGAACAAGTTCATTAATTACTTCATGACCTGTATTAGGGTTACAATATATATCACATGAGATTTTATTGCCCACCTCTGTGAGTGAACTTAGACATTTTACAGAATGTAAATGCCTTACCAGCTTTTCCCAGCCATTGTAGCATTAACTAATTTTGCATCTTGTCTAACGTAATCGGATTCGTTAGGATCGACTGCAGTTTTAGTAGCTTCTATTGCTAACATATCATCCGCATAATTTATATCTCTCGGTTTAGGACATTAGGAATAGAAAATATCATGTTCTATACACGCTTGATCTAATGAATTGATCCCTTGATAACCATATTGAATTCGTTTGTGAACCTCAGTACCAGGACTACAATATTAGTAGCTTTGCTTATTATTGAATGACTGTTTTGGACTTCTTCGTATTGAATATTCGAAGGTAATTTCAACTGTATCTCCGGTAAAGATAGTTTTCTAAGCATCGACTAAAAAGAACTTTGCTACCTTTTTCACGATTAAAAAGCGATTTTATCCCCTTCAAATAGTTTGGATTTTCAACAATTCCAGATAATTTGATGTTGTTGTATTACAGATTATCATTTTTGTAAGAGCATTTCACAAGTTTATTCTCTAATAGTTTAATAATAATGTGTATATACCATCTGGTAATACATGCCATTTATCATCATTATCATTCAATGAAATTTCATTTGTTTCCGTAATATACAGTGTATGATTTTCACTCTGAACTTTATACGTAGTTGTGTATATAGTCTCGTAATTCAATGTTTTTGATGTTCTTCTACAGTGATGTTATTTTCTGTCACCTTTTTCTCTACATCCTGTGTTTTTTATAAACTTAATGTTTAGTTTTATAACAATATAGTTTTGATCTAAGACCTATTAATTTTTGAATTGGTAATCCATCAATTTCGTCATTCATTTTTCCTACAATTTTGTTTGCATTTGAATAAAGAGGATGTTATTTCAGTTAATCTAATGTGTCATAAAATTCTTTATTTCTTTCCACATTTCTATACAAATTTTTCGCTTTGATATCGTTTCGTATTGAATCTGTATTAGTAAGCAATAAACTATTTTATTTGCATATTTTTTTATCATATAATTTAATGGAAAACATACATGAATGTTTCACTTTCATCTAGTATAGAAATTTATGCATAGATTGGCTTAACAAATTTTAATCTTTGTTTCTGCATGTCACGAGCAATTATATTTTTAGAATATTTGAAGCCTCTAAAATTTTATTTGTCTGCTAATGTGTTCAATACTTTATTTGTTTTCACTAAATTCACTTCAACTCTATTTCTTATGTTCTCCATCGTTTTACCAAATGCAGAGTTATTCATTAACTTAAATTAAGCTTGTTGATGCTTTTTCGTATTTATATCTATGTAAGGTTTCATCCATGTACTCTCATCCAATTATAATTTTGTGTGGATCTTTTGTAACTTCAGTCCTAATTTTAAATATTGTTTCAGAGCTTCATGACGTGCAACATATTTTTGTCGTTTACTGAGATGAGCAATAAACCTATTTACATCTTCAATATTAATATTTTCTGGCGCTAAAGTTAAATCATCATGAATATTATACAATTCTTACGGATAATTTAAATCAACTTCGAAAATATCACCTTTATAATTTTTAAGCTTACAGGCCGGATCTTCCAATTTGAAATTTCCTGTCAGTAATTTCTGAGTCATTGCCCATTCCTATAAATTCTTTGCATCCATATACGTTATGTAACTATTTAGTTTTCTTTATTATATGTCCCCGGTATATAGGGATTATTTATTTTCACATATCGTATTGATGTAGTCAAAATTCCTCCTCTTATACCTTTTTCAATGAACAAACACATATCAGGATATTCAAATAAATTTAATTATATTTTGTGTGAGTTAGTAATACGCCGAATGACTCAGGGGCCGTAAAATAATGCACTGGATCAAGTGAATAAGTTTTCACTCACACTTATATAAAGTTTTCATATATATCAGCTAGCAATAATGTCTCTACTTTAGGCTATAAATTATGATGGTCTTTAAATGTTTTATAACTGAACGTTTCCAAACGTTTTATGCATTTTGATATTCATTTTCTGGTATGTGTGTATTATTCAATAAACTTTAAAATTCTTTTCTAGATTGTAAACTTCCTCAATTCATTTTTTCATCAGTGCTAACATATTCGTGAGAATACATACCCTTTTTGTTAATTAATTCGAATTGTTCTTTATTTGAAAAGCATTTTGATAACTTTTTGTGTTTCGTTAAATTTTTCGATGATTTATCTAACGACAATCGCCTAAATCTAAAAGAATCCAAGAATTGCAAGTCCCTCGTGTTGTCTTTATATCTTCCTGATTTTTTACATTTGTCTAAATCCACTTTTAGAGTATAAATAAAACATATATATTCATGATAAGTTATTGGAATAGCATTTGAATTTCCAGAACTTTCTCTTCAATCGTTTATTAACAAGTGATCATCTTTCTTCGCTAATTATGTAAAAATATTGGGATATAATTAGGATTCTTCATCCTAAAGTTTCACTTTAGATGAGCAGCTCCTCAGAATATACCAGTAGAGTGGGTATGATATTTACCTGTATAATTTTATTTAGTAAATTCTTCTTTACAACAAAACACCTCGATGCGTTTTAATGTTCTCAAAGTTTATGTGATGGTAGGTACATTTATATATTTCTATTAGTAATCCCTAAATTTCCTTTTTTCTTCTTATTATTATTGTATAAACTTCTTCGCTATATCTTCACCGTTATGAAATTTACAATTTTCAATATTGATCTGCCTGACGTATGGACAAACGTCCATAAACAATGCAGGTAAACGATTTTTTTGTAATGATTAACAGTTTTAATGAAGGGACTTAAAGATTTCATTAATATATAATGACGTTCATTCTCATTTGTTATTTAGAATAATAAAACATCTTTGTTCTTTGTTTTTGTTATGCTAGGTGGACATATCATAGTTTAATATTACAATTAAGACTGTGAACGTTTATAAATATATTATTGTATTTCTTGAATTTGCTGATGTCTTCGAGTTGTATCGAAAATTTTGTCAGTAAAATCTATTTTTTCCGTTTCTGGCTTCAATCTCTTCGTAATTCCTAACCCATTTTTTCGTCTCTGGAAAAATATCTTGCTACACACCATTTAATTTAGTAATTACTACACACTATTTATTCATCATCATTATTTTTTATATTGATAAGTTTATAATCTGGATTTCGAAATTTTGCAGGTAATTCAAAGGAGCTAGATCCTTGAATCGGATTATATTTGACCATCTTTACGCTAAAATCAAGTAACTTATATGTTATCCAACCTGATGAATTTCTTGTATATTCAACTTTTTTCATTATTTATTTGCGTAAATTTTTTATGTCTATAAACTTCTTCGTTACATTAACCCCTTCAGTCCCCTGGTCCAATGTATTGGACACCCTTGAAAATGCAAAAATAATTTCACTTCGAGTCATGATGTCCAACATATTGGACATGCAATTTTGAACAAATTAAAATTTCGATTTTTTTTGCTTTATATTAGTCCATGCGGTTTATTTTTGAAGAGGTATAAAGGAAAAAAGTTTTTCATTGAAAATCATTGTATTTTTAGGCCGTGACTGAAGGGGTTAATAAATTTTCGATAGGTAAACCATGTTTCATGGTATTGTTTTTTATTTTCAACTCTGATCTTATGGAACTGAACTTTTAGATTAAGTTACACTTCCATATTATCAAACCTTTGTTTCTTAATAATTGACATATATTCCGTTTTGATATTTCTCTTCTATATACACAAGAATTGGTAACTGTAATTTCAGAGAATAGGAATTCGAAGCATTTATTATCTATAGCCGTTTTGAGACCTTTAAATTTACATCCCAAGTATTTCTGAAATGTTTCAAAGATTTTTATGTGTATTTATATTAGTCATTTCCGACATGTCTGACATGTCTTTGTCGAAGTATGAATCAGATATTAAGTTTCTGCCTAAGTTTTTATTTTATTTTAAAGTCTTCTCATATATTTAAAAATTTTTTAATATGATATGACAAATATTATAAAATACATTTAATGTTGTGCTCGTTTTTGTACATTTTTCATTTAAAGTGATATTCATATATGAATAATCTAAAGTCGTTATCTTCTTAAGATGATTTTTAGAGTTCTTAGACGTATTTCTACTGTTACACAATGTACATACATCTGATGATTTTGCATCTATCATTTTTATTATATTAGAGAATTAACTATTAAAGAAAATTGAACAACAATGTGAAACAACTCTTTTCTTGACCAGTCGTGTGTTAGATCTCATCACATCTTTCCTGGTGAAGAACAGTGAGCTTTTTAACTGACGAGTTCGCCCTTCTCAATCCAGTGATAACGTTATCTGGTGTCTTCCGTACGTACACAGCAAATAATTAAAAACGCTGGAATAACACATATGCACATTCAATTAAAAGACTTGTCCCTTTCAAATCCACACATCTGAACAGGGTATGTCTATGGCCACTCAACATACCCCACAGATGGCTTCATAACCCACTCAACTTGCGTGAACCCCTTTTGAAACTCCGGAGGCATTCTTGGAGGTTTGAACCTGCATCTTAACCATAGATAGTGCGAATGCTACCGATACGCTACAGTTCATCGGACTGAAATTTTGAATTTTTTAACTATTTCCGCTGATTTTTTTTAGTCTGGGAACATTTTAGTCCAATTTATGCTAACTATACTTGCACGAAAGAATTATCTTGTATGATTACATGTAATAATTATTTTCTTTCAGTACAGCTACATGAACATACTTGTTTAGAAATTTCTTATCTGATTATCAATTCAATGTTAATTGTTAATGTTGATAATTCATGGAACACTTATCTTATACGATTACCATTGCATGAGTTAATTTAAAAATTGTTTTGTTATTATTAATGCGATGTTAGTTGTTGTAATTTAATATAACCATTATACAACGAAAACACTGTTAAAAAATCGTTATGTTCATAAAAAAACTTTAAAAATTGATTTCGTTGAGTATTATGAACAAGAATTGACATGTGAGAGCTAGCGTGTTAACACACTACCCTATAATTAACATCTATTGTGAAATGAAAACATTAGTATACCAAGAGCCTCCTGTCAAAGTTCGAATGGGATTAAATGATCCCAAAACAAATAGAAGAAATTGAAGAAAAACAATTTTATCATTCAGTAATCCCAAACACAATAATGGTAAACTATGTATTGGTATTAATTACATTTTTTCAATCTGATATGGCACATTTACATCGAAATAAGAATTGTGTCAGTTGGCTCCTTTCACTCACCACTCACCAAGATTTCATTCGTATAACTTTATTTGTATTGTTACTTGGAAACTGACCATTTGTCATTTCCTGGCCTAAGATATTGCTAGAACAACAGTTCGAGCAATATCTTAGGCCAGGTTTCATAAAATAGTTTTCTTTGAAACTACATCTGGCAGATGCAACACTTTATTTTCAGTTGTGTTTAATCAAGGTTTGGAAATAGATCCTCAAACATACAGTGTTTATCGTCAGTCCGTAGTTGAATGGCGCTGGCATCATGTTTGCAAATTTTCTTGGCGTAATGAATGTTGATGCCCCGTGCATCACGCACCTCGGCTTAATCTTGTAGAAGTTAGTATCTACTGTAGCAAAGGCCGGTTTACAAGTTGACAGAATAACTCCTCTTGTTTTCAAATCTTCAAACAATTTTGGGACAGGAACATAAAGTAAATATTGTAGGTTCGTATCGTTTTAGTTCATTTCATGGTATATTCATGAGATGCATAATGAAGTGGCGTATCAGGGTATGAATAGTAGTATGCAAATACATTTTCCAAAATCATATTGAGTCATACTTTCACGTGCCGGTTGCATTACTGTTCTGGTTGAAAAACTTTCTCAGACTGACTGATTTGATGACATACATGCTTACTTTCCCACGGCATGGGACTTCGGTATTGAACCAAGAATGGGCCAAACGGCTCGTTCCTATTGCCTTATTCTATTCTCAAGGTAAATGCAGAGTCAAGCATAAAACTACGAACGATTGTCCATGCATTTTATCGTCTGAAAGAAGCCATATGGATTTAGTGGTTGACGCATTTTTGATAGAAATCGTTTTACTTCATTTGCATCGTCGTTGTCAGTAGATGAATCCGTCTTTCTAGCACGCAGTTTCTTGTTCTTCATTCATCTGATCGGTCACTCTCGTTAACATTTGCAGTGCGCAATCCTTCTGCCCTGCATCCAGTAAGAGACTTAACAGTGTTGTAGAGTAGGCAATTTTGTGATATAGGAACTTAGATTTGTGAAATTTGTTTATTCTTGATTACAGAAAACGTTTTTTTCTCATCTGGCCTGGCCTCTTCGGCGGCTCCCATACTCGAGTCAGTTCAGCTTACATTGGATCGCATAGATTTTTTGAGCATATATTGGATTGCATGGAGTGGTTAAAATAGATCATGTATATTGAACCGCATGGATTTAATAGCATAGGTAAGATAGGCTAGGAAGTTAAGTTGGCAGCTGTACAACAAAACAAAACAAAGACGTATATTTCCAATGAAGTTGGTACATAAGAAATGTAAGAGTATTGGTTTTTAAAAAAAGCCTTATCATAAAATCCTTAAGTGGTAGGTATTCTATGCATAGTAGATGTTATAACAGCGGTACCTACGGGTATACGTAAACATTCACATCACGCAATGAACGTTAAATATATGTACATGGTGAAACAAATGAAACTTCACTTTTTCAGTGATGACTTAAGAGGTAGTCACTGGTGATACATATAAATTCTCACGTGGTTGGTATAATACGCAGTTTAGGTGAAAAGCGAAATATTTTCTAATGGTACAGCTTAAAATTGACCTCATTACATTTAACTGAATTGGATTTTTAACATCCGATAGAGAGTGAAAATAGAAAATTATGAGAGTGAAAACTTGAAATATAAAATTGTCATTGTTATTAAATTATAATTGTAATTTCTAATTACTAGTTGACCGTATGGTATGGCTTGCTAATGATCGATTTAATTTAATAATTACTACAGTTATCTGTATATGTATATCGTCGTGTTTAATATGAACGGACATTACATATAAGAGAAAAAGAGCAAATAATATTAAAAAAATGAAACAGAGTGAATGTGTCATATTAATAGTATTAATATTTTGATGTTGATATAGACAAAAAAAGCAGTAGTAGACTAAAGTTCTGAGGTTTTACAGTCACTTATTGTGACAAAGCAATTACTAACTTTGACCTATGAATTTTTTGATTATGCCTTCGAAAAGTAAAAAAAATAACATAAAAATATTAATATATATATATATATATATATATATATATATATATATATATATATATATATATATATATATATATATATATATATATATATATATATATATATATATATATATATATATATGCCTTAGAAGAAAAAAAAATGAAGAGCAAGCATAAATTCATATAAAATTTCATTTAGCTTTAGGCAAAATACAATTTCTTTCCTATTTAAAAAAATTCTTGTTTTTTGTTGTGCATAATGAAAACTAAACATTTTTAACTTTGGAACGTTTATCAGGTAAATAAAGCACCAATTAATAAACCTGAAATATAACAGAAAAAAAGTAAAAAATACCCCGGTTTTTGATAAAAATTAAAATAGTCGTTTGAACTCCAGAGCTGCGGAATTATAGCACAAGTCTGACATTTACGGTTGTTTCGTTTGAATATTTTTAACTCTTCTTCAGTCTATACTTAAGTTGTGTGACATAAACACATTGGTAGACACTTATGTGTGGCAAGTTTCCTTACTAAGTTAATTTTGTTAATCATGCATAGCAGCTAAGTTTTCTCTATTTGTTTGCTACTTTGATATTCGGAAATCATGTGTCACGTTTTTTTAAGTCTTATTTGATTAGTTTTTCTTCATATGCGTGGGCAATTAATTCCAGAGCAATGCACCTGAAATTAAAAGATCCCTTTTTCCAGCATTGGACAAGCGATAACTGATATTAACATCGTGTCGTCGGTTAGGTTTCACACCCATGTTAGTGGGTGGATGGAATTTAACAACATTGGAAGAACTTTAAGGGTGATATAGAGAGGAGAATACATATTTGACCTCTTTGTTCTAACGGGGTCCCGTTAAGCTTTTTTATGAGAGGTGTTGCATGATCGTTTTTCTGAAGTTTACTTTGCATACTACTTTAGTAGCAAAATTCATACATTTCTTTAGCTCTTCTTGAAGACCTTTAGGTACATCTTCCTAGGCCAAGTCACAGCAGTCGAAGGGTGATAACACTGAAGATTGGATAATCTATTTTTCTCGTCTCGCCAGGCATGTTCTTCACACGGTGAAGGAACATTGATGTACCGGTAATTTTGTTGCATGTTTTCTCCACATGGGATGTGAATTTTCTTTTTCTCTCTGACCGTTCACGTGAACAGACGCACCAGAAAATTGGTGCTCAAATTATTCAAAATGTGACAGAAAAACAGTACTACCAAGCATCTAAATCAAACTGACATCCCCGTTTTCCCATCAAACTGGAAAAAAGTGACTTAAAGTTTGAATGTGTGCAAATTTTAAGCAAAAATATAGTAATCATCCTGTCCAAATGCTTGCAGTGTCTGACTCAGTGACAAAAACGTAGGTAGGCCTAAGAACGGCCTTCGCGCTGAAGGAAACCTCCCTCAGTCGAGCAGAGCTTACCCTTCTCCCTACCCTCCATTGCAAAGAAAGCTCACGCAGTTAAAGCAGTGTTTTTGAGTACCTCAGTGGAAATATCGGCCAGACATAAAATTTGGAAAACGAACTATTACAAAAAAAAGTGTCAATGTGAAAGTGTCTGCACCCTTCTTAATGATAATCAAAGATACTGGTTTAATAAAAAAAGAGGTAGTAATCCCAAATTCATCACCCATCGAAGTTTGAATAAATCCAAACATGTCCATGGTAAATGCAAGAATAACTCTCCTCGCTGCAAGAAAAAGAGGAAGAAGAAAAAACAACATTTGTGTACAAAAGGAAGGCCATCTTTGTTCTTTGTTCTAGACCGACCATCTCTGGATAGGTATGAACGCTACCTCCTACCCCTCCCACCGGGTTCGTACTTGCCTAGCGCAATCTTTATTTCCAATTTCCAATCAAGTACACAGTACATAGACATTTAGTACATTGGTTTTTAAAATCTTAAGGTTAACATTCTTAGAGTAAGGATGATGGTGAGCTCCATGCGACGATCCTGGGATGTGTCCATGGGCGATGAGTTGAGGTGTTACCGATAAGTGTGAGCTCACGGCGTGAAACGAGAAACAGCTCGTATTCATTGCCGGGTTTCGAACCCGCACGCAGTCTTTCTGCACAAGCAGAGACCCGATACAGAACACGGGCCGCATACCACTCGACTACGGTGGCTGCTTTGAGAAACTCAAAGCCTCACTTATGTGTCGCTACGAACAACTTCCCTCCACTTCTCCACCTCCCTCCTTCCCTCCTTTCCCTCCAAAGCATCTACCCCAACCCACCTTTAAAGGGCATTCTCTCTCTTCTCTCTCGTTCTATTCCTCTCTCGTCCTTTCTCCTTCTCACTCTACATATATAATCTCAGTATCCATACTGAGTCCAATGTACGACGCTACCCAAGTCACAATTAATCATTAAATGATAGCATATGTAAGGCAAAGGCTCCTTTGATTTTCCCTTCTAAGCTCGAACGTGACGCAACACTGAAACAAAACAAAAAAAACACCATGCATTCGTATATGACACGCTCAGCAGCCAAGAAGGCGGTCGTATCTGCATCTACAGTGTCTACCGAGGCATCTCCTACTAGTAAGAACGTCTGCAGCAACCGCAAAACTACGGCAACACACAAAACACGCAAAGGCAAAACGCAAATAATGGCCCCCGCGCAGTCACCGTCTCAAGATTTTAACATATGCTCAAAAACAGCAGCAAAAGCACCAGCTTCATTTGCAAACACACAACTTTCAAAACATAGATATTCCTTAAAAAAACTATTTCTGCAGCGGATCTCGATCGCAAACGTAATATGTGTAGAACACAGCAGACCCTGCCCAAACCATTAACATCTTCAGTAATCAAAGAACTTGAAACAAAAGCTGCACCTCGACTCACCGCAAACGAAAAGTTGCACAACCCTCACAGCGGAGTGCACAAAACATTGCCAGAACGGTCAACAAAACTGACGACGGAAGATCCAAATGTACAACAAAATTCTGTCCGCGGCATTTTGAACACCCCAACACACACAGGGCCTACAGCGTCAGCCACACCAGCTTCGAACAAGAGGGTGGAACCAACGAACAACGAAGAGGATTGTCAATAGCCAGCAGAAGTTTTAGGGTCAACAGTAACATGGCCCGTGCAGGACTCAAAGGCAAAACATCACCTAGCATGTACTAATGTAAGAAATAATCAAATAGCATCGAACGATAATATGTTATATAATAAGTCTAGCATTAAGCCATTGTCTCAACAAAATATCTGTTACGCAACTGACCAAATGCGTGACTCAAATGTAATGAAATAACCATCAGTTCACGCTAATGTGAGAAACCAAATCGCATCTCACGACAGTAATGTGTTATATTATGAGCCCAATGTTAAGAATTCGTTTAATCAAAGTCAATGTCATGCAAATAATACTCCGTATGGTATTAGCAATTCTGATACGCCTATAAATTGTTTTCCTCAATTCGCAGAGCACTCCAATGCACGTAAAAAATTACTTATGATGAATCGCTGCACCTATTACAAATAAAAATTTCACATGTTATCCATGAAGTAAATAGCAATTTGGATTTAACAGCAATTCAACTAACAAAAGTTTTACAACAACGCTTCCCCCCTCATCCTACCTCAATTGCTACTGCTCTGTCCAATATCCATCTAATAATTAACCACTTATTTGAACTAAATTCTTTCATAAGTTTATATGATCTGACACAAATGACTTCCACCCGAGTCCCCACTCAAATCTCAGGGCA
>VCRD01004075.1:8260-21994 GCA_006783055.1 Trinorchestia longiramus
CCGGTACGCGAGCCATCAGTTACCGGTACGCGAGCCATCAGTTACCGGTACGCGAGCCATCAGTTACCGGTACGCGAGCCATCAGTTACCGGTACGCGATCCATCAGCTGCCAGTTTGACTAGTTTCCGAAAAAGAAAGAAATAACAGCAAAATTTCAACAATTCCACCTTATGCAATGTAGTAAAGTTTACTGCAGTGCTTTTAGCATTCTATTTTATTAAGCAGTGCTTAACGCTTAATATTTTCATTATACACATTTTTTCACGCATAAACTAATATTACTTAGGAGTATTACCTGTCCCTGGCAGATCAGAAAAAACTGCTGAGCACAGGTTCAGAGCACCATACTATTCACGAGTCAATCACCAAACTAAACGATAGTATTGCAAATTCGTGAGGTTAGATCACCTGACTGGAGCACATATGAAAAATCGTACTTCGATTGAAATACGAAAAGAGAAGCTTCATACGAATGAAGCATCCAACTATAATGATTCGTAGCATCATCACAACGACGCACCACATCATCACAACGACTTGCCACATCATCACAACGACGTGCCATATCATCACAACGACGTGCCACATCATCACAACGACGTGCCACATCATCACAACGACTTGCCACATCATCACAACGACGTGCCCCATCATCACAATGACGTGCACATCATCACAACAACGTGCCACATCATCACAACGACGAGCACGTCATCACAACGACGTGCCACATCATCACAACGACGTGCACGTCATCACAACGACGTGCCACATCATCACAACGATGGAGATTTTCACGGTATCGTAACGATCAAAACGAAAGAACTCAGTCAATACTTTGTTTACAATTAATCGTTCTAATATATGGAAACCGATGTAATTTACATTTGAATATAAACGCACGTACTAAATTAAATGAAATCGATTGAAATATTCTCACTAGATTTTACATGCTCCGAGATGAGTTCACACTCACAGCAATTATAAGAACATTTGAATACAAACAAACGCTTGGGTTCAATACAAGAAACTCTGTACAAACGATCCCATAAAAGCGTTTATTAAGCACGTAATTTGTGTGAAAGATTAGGCGGTGTCACCAAGACTTGCTACAAATGCAGCTTTATGCGCACGCGTGAGAGCAATAAATTAAGGAGCAAGACGCTCAGTCGTCCCCTTCACGGGAGCCGTAAACATGGCGGCCAGATGGAGCCGGTCAAAACAAAGGTGTCTTTGCTTGCCGAGGTCAGCCCGTCACTTGCTTGAAGCTGACAGCAGCTTTAAATGGGATTTAGGACTGTGAGCAGCCCTAAGATAGGCTTTGAGGTTGAGAGCAACCCTAAAATAAGCTTTGGAGTTGAAAGCAACGCTAAAACGGGCAATACCTCAGACACCCCCACGTGCTCAACCTAACGCAGTATGTCCGTGTGAGTCACGCAGACACGAGTGACTCGGACTGTACGAGGTACATTCAAGTTATAACACCTCTGATGTTTTTTCTCAGGATTGGAAATAGGAACATACAGGTTGTCTTAAAATACGCGTGCACTGATTGTCAATGCGTGGCAGACATGGTAGTACAGTACTACCATGTCTACCATGAATGCGTGGCAGACATGGTAGTACTGTATGGCAAGCTTTCAGATATTTAACGGAACGGTTATTCAAATCTACAAATAGAAAATATACAGTTTCGTCGACGTGTGAAATGTGGACTCCAGATCAGAAACCCTAACGTCCTAGTCCCACAATGTTCAAGGCTAGGTTTTGACGTTTACATGATAGTTGTTTATGGCTTTTGGCACTGGGAGTAGGGGTGGCCGAGGCAGAAAACTAAGAGCGTCATTTACTGAGAGAATTTATCTATACTCCACTACCCTCGTCGGCCACTGAAAATAACACCACGGCATACCAACCATATATGGATTCGTAAAATCACCCATAGTAAATATCCCGCAGTTATCCATTATTTCGACTTTGTATATCAGATACTGTCCTGATATGCTGACGGACTGATATCCCCTTATGGAAGGATTTCAATGTTAAAACCTTGTTTAATTAAGTCCAACACTAAGCTTCGGAAAAAACCGTGTGATGATTACAAAACTTCGGAAACTGAAGAGTGGAAGAATGTTTTATAGTCCGATGAGTTTTCAGTAATATTACTCTGTTCTTTATAAATGGCCGGAGTTATATATGGAGAATATAACTGAAGGCTGTGATCAGGAGGATTTACTTCCAACAGTCAGGTATGAAAGAGACCCCCAGAACTTATATCTTGTTCGATGAGCACTGGATAATCGCCAAATATTAATTTAGTGATAAGCATTGGAGTAAGACATACTAAAAAAAACGATTTCCATATCTACCATTGTTAACGAAATTATCTGTTTATGAACAAGATTTGGAAAATATTTCAATGTAAATAATTTGTTCACATTTCGAATCTACGCTAAAAATTGAAGCTATTTCCAAACCAAATAGCAGTTCACCTCGTTACTATGAAAACCCTTTGTATTGCCAGGTGATACACCATTTTTGTGGTCTACATATCGGCAACCACACTCACAGATACAAACTTGTTTCTATTTTAATAGAACCTCAGCGTACCGCGATTTTTTTATGCGGACATTGACGCGTAAAAACTGTGCAATAAAACAGATCTCAGTGAGAAAAAACACTGAGTTTCTTTTGAGGCTCACTCTCAGTTGTGCTTATGGAAGCAAATAATGAGGCACACATTCGTAGGAGAGTGCGAAGGCCGGCGTAGGTGAAGTGTCTACACCTGATAGCTGGCAGCTCAGTGTCTCCTCTCACCTCACGCTCACGTCTTTGGATACGCCAACTTTTTCCTCATAACCTCAAGTAAACAAAAAAGTTCTGCAAGAAAAAAATCCTCTATAAAGTGTGCAGTCTTTTTTTAAGTGGGTTATTTGTTTCATGCTAAACTAGTAAAAAATATGGAATCAAGCTTGTTTGACTAAATGATGGCCTCACACAGATGAGGTGTCACAGAAATTAAAAGCATCAACTTTCATCTATTTCATTAGAGAATTTGTAACTTTTGACACTAAAAAGGTAGTTTTGATATATTATAAAGCTCGCTCAATGATGAATTCTTAATATTGAATACATAATTTGTTCAATTCATTGAAGAAAGGGAATCTCAAGCAAATGAACCATTTACTCCACTTAAAAATTTTAGCAACTGCATTGCCATAAACCAACGAATTAACGCCCCCAATCAGTCAGACACGACACAATCCTAGAAAACTGCCAATCTAGTCCACTCAGACGTGACAGTTCAGGTCATTCAGTCATTTAATGCCCAGTCAGTAAAACGTGACAATTCTAGTCATCCAATGAATTGACGCCTTGTCAGTAAAACGCGACAGTTCTAGCCATCGAGTTAATCAGCGGCCAGTCAGTGGGGATAATTACGACCTTGATAGCCTGCGTAAAACCCTAAAATGGCACCTTGCAGTCCTGTGTAGGCCTCTGAAGTCATAAACGCCTTTTAAATTTCAAAAATTTCAATCATAAATAAGCCCAAGTCCTACAATCATAATACGGTTTACTACCAAGACAAATTTATTGAAACAATGTCGTGTAACAAAGTAATTTTCTTCCTCCGCGGTTGGATACAAGTCGGGTCTTGGAAGTTGGTGCTCTGTGAAATGCAGCCGTGCAGGCAGCAACTCCGGCTAGTGATGGTTGTTCTATGACCACGGGTGCAAACGTTGGCAAAAATTGTTGTGCTAAGACAATTGGCACCAATGGCAAAATAGTTATGCACTACGATATTTTGTATAAACTGTGATAGCAAAATGTCATAGTCACGCCATGAATACTGGTGTAAACAACGGCAATGTACAGAAAAAAAGTGTTGGTGTTACTCACGGAAGATGAATTTAAAGGCCTGCCATCGGCCAATGATGTTCTGTAAGAGGAAAACGATAGGAATTAAAATCTTTTAAATAATTCGTACTCATACATGAACTTCAGGTGAATGCAAGATATACATAGATGTTTACCTATAGAGAGAAAACAGCACAAGATTTTAACGCGTCATAATGCAAGTTCAAAGTATATAACAGATTACGCCGTTTGAACAGAACAGTTTACTGGTTGTGCAACTACTCATGACATATCGTACAAGCTGATTTATTTATTCTCCAGTCAATTATCCTTTCATTCATTGAACTTAAATCATTGTTATATTCATCCTTTCATGATTTTTTTCGTCACAGCATGGTCCGCTGCCCTAGTATTATAGAAGTGACTACAAAGTACCTCAGAAACACGGAGCGGCAGAGTGAGAGGAAAGAACCATCGAAATAGAAAACATTTGACGCAGTAAATCCCAATACGTATGCAGAACCAAAGAAAAAGTAAAAATGAAATCTAACCTGTACTGTAATGATACGTTATACTAGCTCATGATGTCCTAGATTGTAACTACCAAGTAATGGTACAGCACAAGCTGTGTGGTACAGGCTGTATGGTGCAAGTTGCATGCCACAGGCAGCATAGAATAGAACAGAATAAGACAATAGAAACGAGCTATATGGTCCATTATTGGGCTGCTACCCAAGTTCCATGCTATCTAAAGTAAAGGTTTCAATCACGCACGTACGCCTCAATCTCATAAAACAATTCAATCACGTACACGGACTTTACTCACGCACTGGCATTTCAGTCACGTACATGTATTACAATCATACACAGTCTGCAGGAGTTAGGGACATAGAACCAATACATTATAATACCGGTGGTTCCTAAACCAATATTTCTCGAAGCAATTTTTGAATGTATTCAAAGGGCAGGCAGGAACGATGTTAGCGGGCAGCTAGTTCCAAATTTTTGCAACTTAAACTGAAAAGAAGTTTAGAACTTGGGATGTCTTGAAGTTTCTTATTATCAGTTTTTGCTCGTTGTTTCTGGTTTGCACGTTACCGACTCTGTCAAAAACTCCTTCAGAGTAACGTCGCTTACGCCGTTGAGATACTTATTGGTCTCAATGAGTTGTCCTCGCAGTCTTCAGTGTTCTAGAAAGATGAGCTCAAGCTGCTGAGGATGTCTTTCGTAGCTAAGATACTGGAGTTCAGGTATCATTTTTGTTGCTTTACGCTGACTTTTCTTCATTTTATTCATTCATTTTATATCTCTTCATAGGGTAGGAGACCAGAGTTGCACTGCATATTCCAAACGTTGTCGGACTAACGCTTTATAGAGTGGTAATATTAGGTTCTTTGACTTTTATTTGAAGTTTCTTGCAATGAAACCATGGATGAATGGTACTGGCTTTATGGTACAAGTAGTATCGCCGCGTGCGGTACGATGCAAGTCACAGTGCACGGTACAATCCACGGTACGATGCACGGTACGACGCACGGTACGACGCACGGTACGACGCACGGTACGACGCACGGTACGATGCACGGTACAGTGCGAGGCAGAAGGAAGAAACACGGTGTTGCCTGGAGACTTAAAGCCTTAAATGGAGTCAGGAGTGTAGAGGCTAGTGTGTGGGCGGACCCAGCTAACGCATGGCCTAAAGCAAGGCCCGTGAATGGAGGCATGTAAATTGTCTGCTGAACTATGAGGAAGTACTGAACAAATGTAAACGCAGCGTCGTCAGCACAGAAGTAAGGAAGGACAGAAAGAAACTTTTATTCCATTCAGGCATACATGAAACCTACAATGGGTCTAGAATTCTTAATGTTAACATCTTACGACGAGTAATCATGCTTCCAGCGTTAGTGTCCGTCTATCTTGTGACTTAAAGTAGAGGCTCGTAAGAACACGTTGTGATGATCTTAAATTTGAGAAAATAGTTTAAGTAAAGTCAGTTAGTCGGCATTCCTAGTTTCTGCGTCACAAAATGGAAAAAAAATCGAGGGACGCATGGGCAGCGAACACATCAAACTACGAGAAAGTTTAAAACTAATGTAACACACTGTCGAGTAATGCAGCTCAGGCAGTTGTCAAGTCAGTTTCAGCGTCCTGAGTGTGGGTTATGCAGCTCAGGCAGTTGTCAAGTCAGTTTCAGCGTCCTGAGTGTGGGTTATGCAGCTCAGGTAGTTGTCAAGTCAGTTTCAGCGTCATGAGTGTGGGTTATGCAGCTCAGGCAGTTGTCAAGTCAGTTTCAGCGTCCTGAGTGTGGGTTATGCAGCTCAGGCAGTTGTCAAGTCAGTTTCAGTGTCCTGAGTGTGGGTTATGCAGCTCAGGCAGTTGTCAAGTCAGTTTCAGTGTCCTGAGTGTGAGTTATGCAGCTCAGGCAGTTGTCAAGTCAGTTTCAGCGTACGCAGCACTTTTCGTTAATACACACGAACCGAAACAAGATTTCATCAGTAGAACTCTATCTTAAGGTAATAACACATCAATAGTTATGAAGCTCTTCGTATATGCTTGAACATTGCCATGTTTTAATTTAGCTTCATCTAATATAATAGAAAAAATAATAATAGAAAAAAAGAAGTTACACAAGCATTGCGAAGATTGATGCGTTTTTAGAAGAAGATTCTGCACGACCTCATCGCTCAAACGAAGTTACGCGTTGTTTTGGTAGAGTTTTCGTCAGAGCTGCTTATGAACGTGTACATTTTCTAATTTAGCACAATGATGTGTAAATATTTAAAGCTCCCGACATGCAGGGGCGAATTGAAAATAAGTACAATATGCAAGGACAGCATGAGAGGCGTGCTCTAATGACTCACTCATGTGTGCATAAGTAGCATATGAAGTAGTTTCATTTTATAATGATTATGAGGTATGGGTTTCCAATGTTTTAAGAAAATATGTCGACAATAGAAACATATTTACCAACAAACCTAAAAAAACTACGTGATTCGTAGTTAACAGCAACGCTTCATCATCAACATCGCTTAAAACAGAAAAACAGCAGGAGATGTGAATGAAAAATACCTCTGCTAAAGAACATCGGAGCAATCGCTTGGTACATTGTCGAGATGAAAACAAAAGAATAAATCTTGATTCTAATCGGGAATATATGACACGTACATTGGCTTTAAAATTCTGAATGCTAACATCTTAAGATTAGTGATCATGTTTCCAGCTACTGTTCTCGTCCTTCTTGTGACGTGAAGTAGGGGCTCGTAGGGACACGTGCGATGAACAAGTTTAAGGAAATAGTTCAAGTCAGTCTGTCAGTACGCCTGGTCCCCTGAGTCACAAGCATGAGAATGTTCAAGAGCCATGTGGGGACTCAAATTAGGAACCTGTCAACACTAGTCAGGGCGCCAACCACTCGAGCACCGAGGCAGTAAAGGGAAAAATAGAAATTAAGCTTAAGAATCAACGACCTCAAATGTCATCAGGATCTCTTAACTTCAATGCCGAGGAGAAGGAGAGGAAAATTAACGTTAAGGAGCGCAAAGTCCTCTAAAGGGCACGCTGAGACCAGCTTCATTAGCCTTTCACTGAAGATAATAATAAGGCTTCATATAATATGCAATTTAAATTTCCAGTGTCTAGAGACTAAAAGAAATTAAGAAACGCATGCAATTAGTGCGCAGTGCTGCTGCAACCAGAAAGTTAAACAAAAGGTTTCGCAAACATAAGGTCGAGAGTGGAGGCATGTTTTAGCAGCTCTTCGTGGGACGACACTTCAAAGGTCAATGTCAAGCGTGCAATGGTTCACAAAGACGAATTTTTCATGCTGTCCAGAAAAAGACCGGTCATTACGAAGGATCATTTTCCCTCCCTGAGGCTGTGATTGCAGCTCAGTGTGGAGCGAGTTCGGTCAAATTAACCTCCTAGTAAAGTGAACGGTTTGCGCAAAACAATTTTATCTGAAACGCCAATTTTCCGCTGTTGTTTGGGCGCGCTTTCAAAATTAAGAGCGAATTTTTTAGGTCCTTGGGCTGGGTTCTCGGATGAAAGACGGGGAGGTGAAATTGTGTTTAATTAAACGGAGAATGAAGCAAATTGAGATCTGAGAAAGCACTAGTCATTGCTTCAATAACTCGTAAAGTCATGTAAGTGCTATTTTATTGGAATTCTAAAATGTTCTAGTAGGCACTTTGATAATTATATCACTACGAATCCGTAGATATCAAGAACAATCTATATCTAAAAACGCATAAATAAACACGATATTATAGTCTAAACACTTGCATCTGTAGTCCAACTTCCACTTAAACATACATACTTCAGATTCATGTCATTTCAAACTTAAACTTGGAAGAACTACAAAAAACGGAGAAGCATTCTTCAAATCATGTTGAACTACAATCTTTTTCGTACACAAATTCAAACAAACAAAAAGTTGCGAACTCGAATAATTTTTCATCGGAGACAACGCACCAACGTAAAAGAAAATAATTCAGTGGACTCCAAACTTGAATCACAAGACTCACTCATTCAAAATAAGAGAATTCCGCACAGGAGTCGAAACGTTAGAAGAACAAAGCAGCCTCGTACTGGTAGATGTTGAATGCAACGTCACGACTGAGAGACAAGGGAGTCCGTACGTCTTGATGCCTCTTTATCAAGTCACGGCACGCTTCCTTGCCTCACTGCAGCTACTGCTGGTACGTGCATACGTGTGCATGTATGTATGAACATTCATACACGTATATGCATACACGCGCATGGGCATGCATGTGTACACGGGTGTGGACAAGGCTTCATATACAAAGAAGGACCCAGTCTTCTCATTGAGTTGAGGTTCGTTTGGAGATAAGAGAACCACAGCTCTCCACCTTTGTCTTCCCAATGGATGTTAAATTAACAGGGTAAGCACAGCGATCGTGTTTTGAACTCAAAAATTCAATGCTCGGGAAATTTGAATCTTATCGAAGAAAACTGTCTGAAACAAGTGTGAAGTGATGTTCCATTCATGTTACATTAGTGTTATCTGATTATCACAGATGACCTGACTGTAAAGATCTGACAATCGGAGAATAACCAGCGAAAAAACTAAAAAATAAAATCTATACACAGGTAATTAGTGTTTCTATCGTGCTTCACATTCTAAAGCATCCGTAGAAACAATTCCCCGTAGAAATTCGAATATTTAATTCTAAAGGAATTGCATATTTTCTTACCTATTGTAAACAATTCTTTGTGAATTTCGGAAGAATATAGTACATCAGCATTATAAACTCATCTCCAGGCACGGTTTATTGAACTTTTTACAGACATTTGTACATCACGACGCACATACGAGTATTCAACTCATTTTTAACTGATACTTTAACGCACAATGTAGACATGCTCTAGTACAGGGAAACTTTTCCTCAAAAGTCTTAATGCATAAACACAAAATCAACATCGTGCACTCTTGACTACTGGTCAAAACAACACGGGAAAGTTAGTGATGATAGCCCAGGAAACGAATTTAAGTCAATTTATGTCAACTGTTCCGGTGGAACAAACACAAATCTTTCGAGTTTTTAGAAAAAGGATTAAATTTTGCAAGATTGTTAACAACATTCTGCACAGCGTAAGTTATAATACAAACACACGCCTGCTGAAAACAAATTCATTTCTCGTTTTTTTCATCTGTCAGGAAGCACTAATGAGTCTGAGTAGTTTATACTGATTTTTCACGGAGTTAAAACTATTCGAAGCCATTAAAATGGGTCTACCGCAACACTTTCACTGAAAGGTATTTAATGAATGAACATTTGAGTGAATTCTGTGTTTTTACCAATACATGAAGCCCCCGATACTCGAAACCGTATTGTTCTCTCTTCGCTGCAGTTTTTGGTATTCAGAAACTCACGGGCGATATTGCACAGAACTGAATTAGGCAAGTGGAACTAAGTGGCTCGGTCTGCAAAGAAACTTTACCCTTCATCAACCCTAGGAGCATCAAACTTGCTGGCATCAAGATCGCAGGATGAGTCGCCGACTTTGGCGATGATGCAGCAAGTTTAGCATTCGAGCGCAGCGCGATGTTGATGCACAACGTCGAAACATCGACGAACAAAAATTAGGTTCGATGCGTGCAAAACGTGCCCGGCTGGAGCGTAGGCATCTAACCCGGTACGTTTTTAAGTTGCGTACGAATAGCATTGTAAATTTGGGGCCGTAATGGTGTTTGGATAGCTCTTAAAAGGGCAGTTCCGTGTTGACAGTGAGGCTCGAGAGGCAGGCAACAACGTGTGTGCATGTCTGTTCAACACCCGGACAGACCAAATTCCTCCATGCCTCACGTTCTGGGCAGGGAAGGCTTACACGTAAACCAAGCCATAGAATAGAATGTGGCAACAGGAACGATGTTTGGTCCATTCTTGGGCTGCTACCCAAATCCCATGCCGTCTAACGCCAAAACATCAATCACGCACATACACCTTAACATACACAAGCATTTCATTCACGTGCATACACCTTAATTTTATTACAAGCCCTTCAGCCACGCAAACATACTGCAAACATACATACACAGGCATAGAGTTAAGAATGATATGAAATTAGTACTGTACAGAATTGGGAAGTTCCTTTCCTAAAATTTATCGAGTCGATTTTTGAACGTGTTTACAGTACCAGTAGAGATGATATTTTCGAGTGGCTGATTTCAGGTTCTGGTAATTTTGACGGGAAAGAAGTTAAGAGTTTGGGATGTACAAGTTCTTATTGGTTTGTGGCCGTTATTTCTGGTTAGCACGTTATCGTCTCTGTCAAAAAGCCCTTCTAGGGTAACATCATTGAAGCCACCGAGATTTTTATCGGTTGAACGTGTGAGTTTATGAGTTGTCTTCGCAGTCTCCTTTGTTCTAAAGAGATACACTCAAACTGCTGGAGACGCCTTTCGTAGCTGTGATTACGGAATGCAAGAATCATCTTCGTTGCTTTACGCTGATTTTTTTCCATTTTGCTTATGTCTCTTTGGAGGGTAGACCACATTTGCACTGCATATTCCATATGTGGTCGCACTAACGCTTTATAGAGCGGTAAGATGATATTTTTTGACTTATATTGAAAGTTTCTTGCAATTAAACCAAGGATTCTACTCACATTTCTGACGCTTTGTATCCATTTGTTTGTCATGCTTGAAATTTTCAGTAATAATGATACCAAGATCTCTTAGTTGTTGACAGATTAGGCCCGTTGGGGAGATTACAGAGATCAGATTAGGTCTATAGAGGAGATTACAGAGGACAGATTAGGTATGCTGAGTAATATTTAGAGGACAGGTTAGGAACTCAAACAGAGGACAGGTTAGAACTGTAAAAAGGATTCACAGATTGCAGATTAGGTCAGTTGAAAAGCTCTGTGTTAAAAAGACACATTAGGTCCGGAGAAAAGATGTATAGGCTACAGAATAAGAAAAAAATTGGCATGCACATAATGAGTGCATTGTGTGTGTGGTCACAGGCGAGCTATACTAAAAATACAGATAGATATTATCGGGGCAGCATGTGCAGGAGAACGCTCTATTAAAGGCTACAATTCTATGCTGGCCAACTACAAATGCAGTTCGGAGACACCATCCATGCGTTTGTGACCAGTGGCTGATAAAGTGGAAAGAGTACGGCCGAGCCCGGGTCAGAGCTGACTCTGAGACATTTCAGTCAGACAAACCTCAATCAGAGCGGACTCTGAAACGTTTCAGTCAGACATGTCTCAGTCAGAGCGGACTCTGAGACGTCTCAGTCAGACACGCCTCGGTCAAAGTAGACGCTGAAGCGTCTCAGTCAGACGCGTCTCAAGGTAATCGAATGTTTAGAATACATAAAAGAAATATAAGTCGAGAGCTGCATAACAGAAGTGATACGAATGTGCGTGGCAAGTGGATGTTTGCAGAGGCTTGCCCTATCGTGGTTACCAATGATCATGTGTTTTTCTGATGCACAAGTACACTGAAACTGAGCCTTTTTGAGAATATGATAGGAAATAAATCTTTAGGAGAATATTCTGGTGAGAAGCACCGAACATTAGTTTTCCCATAGAGTAAAGGCAATAATTAAATGAATAGCTCTGGTGTTTTTCCGCTCACATGACATTAGTCGCATTCAGCGAAAAGTATTTTTCTTGTTGAAGAAAAAACATCGTAACTTCCTCGCTCCTAAGATCTTGTTATAACATAACAACTCAATACCCTACTGGCTTCTACAACCTGAATACCCTGGGAAAAGTCGCTTACTCGGAACGAAAGATTGAACAGTGAGCTCGCGCACAGTCGACGAACGGCTTCACCCTCAAGATGATTCGCAATAGTGATAGAGCCAAAGCCACAGCTGTTATTTCAGCGTAAATCTTACGCAAGGATCGCTCTTACCTCCGTGCAAGTGTCCCTGCTGAGGGCACAGGAGTCACATCTATCTACAACACCACCAACTTGTGACGCACCTCGCCCCTTCTTTAAGACTTAGTTCAATGGAGGAGGAGCTTCGCTCAAAAGGAGAGGGTGTGGAACACTGAAGATAAATGTAGGGCACACCAAGGTGGGCTTCTTTAGACTTGAGCAGAGCCTTTGACTGCGTCTGGTATACGGTAGGGAGATAAAAATGTTCTATTATCAGTTGCCAGGATTCCTAACAAGAATACTCACAAATAGATGAAACGATAAATAGATGAAACAAATTCAATATAACAAACAGATTAAAATAATGAATGAATACTTGGAATTCCATACATTACAAGAATACTCAACAGTTATGTAACCAATAGAACGATGGAAGTATCACTGGAAGGACAGTTGGGTCCCATTTCTACCCTAGGAAATGAAGTTCCACGATTTGAAGAGTTTGAGTTTGGTTTTTATCACTCTTCACTTTTTGTAATCAAGATATTTCACAACCTCAGGGTTATTTGAACTGCAACGTACTTAATGCAGCTGTTCCACAGACTTGAAAACGAATAGCGAGACTGTTTGTATTGAAACAAGCACAAGAATTCAACCCAATCCTGACTTTGAGTGTAAGTGGAAAGTAAAAACAAACAAAAATAAGGTTCATGTCAATTTCATTCTAGAGACTATAAATATTAAAATACGGACATGTTGCACTGCAAGACAAACGCCTAACTGCCTAATGCTGCAACACGGACACCCGGCTGCCTAGAGCTACAACACACACACCTGACTGCCTAAAGCTACAACACACACACCTGACTGCCTAAAGCTGCAACACACACACATAGCTGCCTAGAGCTACAACAAACACACCTGGCTGCCTAGAACTACAACATGGATACCTGGCTGCCTAGAACTACAACATGGATACCTGGCTGCCTAGAACTACAACATGGACACCTGGCTGCCTAGAACTACAACATGGACACCTGGCTGCCTAGAACTACAACATGGACACCTGGCTGCCTAGAGCTGCAGCACGGAAAATTGACTGCCTAGAGTTGCAACACAGACACCTGGCTGCCTAGAGTTTCAACACCTGATAGTCGGTTAATTCTCGTTTTCAGATTACTCCAGTAACCCTACTTCTCCTCAGATTACTCCAGTAACGCTACTTCTCCTCAGATTACTCCAGTAACCCTAGTTTTACACAGATCAACGAATTATATATTCTTCATATAATCCTTCTGGAGCAGAATAATAGATGTCGTCAGCAATTTTTTCACTTTCAAAAGCAATCTTGTACGATTTAGCCCCCTGGCTTCATTTAGAACTGATAGAGGCATGTGCAGATGCACTCATGAAACTTATGGGCCTTGTGAGCCTTTCATTCGTATACACTAGTCACAATCACGATACTCCCAGCACAGCCTCCACTTCCAGCACAGCCTCCACTCCCAGTACAGCC
>VCRD01004075.1:30452-50788 GCA_006783055.1 Trinorchestia longiramus
CAAGCTCCTCGTTGTAGCGCCCATTACAAGAGCCCCCACAGCGTCATCGCTCACCTGCATCTGTGGATTAGAACAGGCTGTTGTTGGACAGCCACACAGTTCAAAACCGCCATTAGTTCATTAGCTGGTGCCTACCCGTACGTTGTTATGTAGCAGTACGACTTAGCTCGTAAAGAAGCGTTCTTCATTCCCAGTACTGTGAGCATCGAGTATTTTCAACGCTTGAAAATTCAAAAATGTTTTCGAACATAAAGCGTGGGAAGTTCTCTAGTAATGTTCATCATGAACTTCAGGCTCAGAGTAACTGAGCTCTATTGAGAATACTTAAGCAAATCATTTTAAGAGAATCCCACGACGGCACTAAATTGGAAAATAAAGAACAACTTTTCTACTCCCAGACAAGTTCACAACCCCACACTTGTCTTCAATACATTTTTTTAGCTCAAGTTTTGAAAAAGAAACCGAATTTATTTTCGCAAGAAATGCAGCGAGCCAAGAGATAATTGGAGACGTTTCGAGCGTGGTTTACGGCACTGAATACTTAAAAGAATATGCAAAATTTTGTTTTACGAGGGGCAGCCAGTACAGCTTGCTGTACTCTTCGAGATTCTAACCGCTGGTATTTGGAGCGTCACTAATTTCTCGATAAAGTTAATACATATTTCCGTATGCAAATGACCAACTTAAATTTCCCTGTATACTAATTAAGCTCAAGAAGATCGGACTCGTCAGCGAATTGCGGATATTTGTGATGAGTTAGGCAGTGCTGTGCCTACAGGGAACCTGAACCTGCCGCGGCATCTCAAATATTCGCGTCCCTGTGAGACCTCAGGTCTGCACTTGCGTCTTAGTCACACACATCCAAGACAGTCGTGTTCTGATTCACTCATATCATTCGTATCATAGTCATCCACATCCAAGACAGTCGTTTTTTAGCCATTCATTTGAATCATATTATAGTCACAACATCCAAGACAGTCGTTTTTTAGCCATTCATTTGAATCATATTATAGTCACAACATCCAAGACAGTTGTGTTCTTAGGCATTCATATCGTACGTATTTCAAACCCTCAGTTCTCTTATCAATCCATTGGAGTAAAAAAATATAAAACCTGATGTCAAGTCTCACTATTGTGGGCACGAAATATGTATCAACAAAAATATTTACATCTACGCTTTCACGCCAGACCGGCGACTGGTCTCTATTCTTCGAGACAGGTTTAGCATGCAGAAAATGTTGAGATTCAAGGTACAACTAAGACGCACAATGTTTTCAGCATGTTGTTTAGTCAACGTGTTCTTTTCTCCTGTGATTAAAGAGTGCATACTTTAATTTTTTCAAAATTCAAGGTTTTCTAAACATCACCCCTGAAAATTGCAGCAACGAAAATAAATATTTCACAGCAGCTATCGGTTAAGTTCACTTGCCTGCTGTGAAGCCCCACTTTCCTCTAAGTCAAAGCTTCTTTTAACTAAATCAGAGATTTCAGGGATGATTCATCCGCACGAAAAAAATAGCACAGCACGCAATTGCTTGAATGCCTCACTCATTAAATTTTTGTTTTCATTTGCTAGCTCAAAGGAGCTGGAAAGCTGAAAAGTAAAATCCGTAGACAGAACATCATGGATTGCGCGATAACGCCTTGTTTACTGACACCATGTCTGCTTACTTACCTAACGCTAGATAATGTACAGCTTTACGACCATAGCGCCAGTGAAAGTCAATAATTATCTGAAACTCAGTTGTATTTGTTTTTTCCGCCGACAGCATAGAGTTTCTTCGCGCGTATCAGCATGTAACGATAGGATCACCGTATAACCGCTGTGTTAGGTTCAAATTTCATGGATATTTTCCTGATCCTTGTTTTGACCTTCCCCAGACCTACACAACCTCCAGCAATATCAAGAACAACGTACTGATACTCGTTCTTTTAATGGTAGAATTTTCATCAGCAGCTAAAGGTTTGCAGAGGCATCCAGCACCAGAGATGAAGAGTTAGTTGTTGCAACGAACTGCATAAATTGGAAGAATATTTTCATTAGCGTATTTCAGCAGAACTAGAGAAGCAAAATGAACGATCGTTGTAACATACTCCACAAATGAAACAGTGATGTAACGAATTGGGTTGAGCTGCAGAAAGAAGTAAGTTCAGTCAAACATTAATACTAGTGAGGGTATCTGTGAGTGCTGCGTAAAACTATAATGACGAAGATGTAGGAGTTAACGTCGATAATTTATTTGAACTTACTTTTACAAAATCATCGGTGCAAAATTTTAAACTATTTTGTGCATACGTTTACAAACTTAGTTAAAAAAAAACATTTTAAGTGATACGGCGTGCGGATCGAGAAATAATGAAAAATGTATGTATGTAAAATATAGTGTAGATATATACATACAATATTTCAGTCCTTTTCCGACTCCAGCGTGTAACGTAAGCTTACACCACTTTATACAAATGCATATGAATGTTTACACACCTACATGCATGCACATACAAGATGTACATACATGTACAGTATGTGTTTGTAGATATACAGTATATGAATATCCGGCATACCGCTCTGCCTAACATGAAAAGAAGAAGGAATAATAAGAAAACAAAACAAAGAACACAAAGTCAACCAGAAGTTCAAATGAGAAGGACCAGAAACAAGAAACATGCATGGAAATGAAGGACATAAAGCCAACCAATTTTTCAATGAGAAGGAACAGAAACAAGGGACATGCATGGAAGTAAAGAACACAAAGCTGTGTTGTGTTGGAGGAGTCGTGGTGCACACAGCAGCACGCACGGCATTCGATGCATCAGCGGCACTGCTCACGGCCGGAGAAAGCTGTCGAGATGACACTCGAGAGCGAGAGAAATGGCGTCTGCCCGGACACTGATTGAAGGATAGAGACAGCGGCCACCCCACACTTGGGGTCTCTGTAAGTGCTTGAGAATTGATGCTCGTACAAGGGGCACCTACGAGTCGTAATACTAGAAAGACTAAGAGTGTCAACCTAAACTACTGTCTGTCAAACTACTAAAAGTCGAACAAGATGCGATCAGAATACATACTGTGTTCAAATTTAAATCATTTACGATTTTAAAATGTGACAATTTGTCCTTCTAGTCTGAACAAAATATTGCAAGGGAGGCTCACCAGCTGCAGCACTAAGTGACGCACGACCGCTGGAACAAGTACTCATCATTTATCTTCCTGGAGGTGATCTTTTACGACTACGACCAAACGACGGACGCTACAATAATCAGCTTTTTCATTATGCTCAGATAGGATGAAATTGATTGGGGGAATTTTTCTGGTAAAATTGCTGTCTCTTAGACGAACACAAGGCTAGTGTGTGCGTAAGTTATTGAGGTCGTGCGTGGAAAATGCAAGTAGAGGCTAGTCAGAAATTAATAGAAACGAAATAAGTTGTTCCTCTTTACCTGCAAAGAGATGCAACTGCTCGCATAAGACGGAAAATTAAAATAAGCAGCTTGTTGTGAAGCAAACGTTGAGAACATTAACCAAATGGGCACTGGATCAAAATAATGACACTAGAATCCCCCTAATTTTCAATCAACCCATGAAAATCCACCAGTTTTAACTTCATGTTACACGTTCAAATACCGCGACACACGTGCAAGCAGTGTATCAATACTGCAAACATTTCATCCCACGTTTCCTACGATCCGGCAATGACACAAACCATGTTGCTCCCCTGCGACTAAACTCCAGCGACTTCTTTAACTCATTCGAGAACACAAAGACCTTTCGAGGGGACAGCAGCAGGAAACGAAGAGGCGGCTCTCGGAGCAAGGTATGATTGAGTGGAGGTGTCAAGTGGCTGTATCCAGTCACTAAAGGTTCTTTAAGCCTGTAATGGGGCATTGTGCGTACGTTACTTCCACGCAAGTGACCTCTGATGTAAAGGCTAGCTGGATGTGACACGACAGGCCATAGAGATGGTCACGATCTGCAATTCTCCTCGCAAGCTCACGCTCGTTACTGGACACAACTCAAGCAATGAAAACTGTTGGCTTGCAAGTATTATCAAATATACTAGGTACATTAACGTTGCATTTTAAATTTTAATTTTTATTTCAGCATCAATTTATCTTGACCTGTAGCGGGCTACCAGTAGATTGACCTACAGGTTTTCATTTAGACTACATGGTTGAGAGCTCAAGCTGACGATGATATCGCACGTATAGAAAATTATTTCTATTCGAAACCCGCTGGTTACATGACACTTTCTAACTTCCAACTCAAGATACATATACATATACACCTTTATAATTCATATTCCCGACTGAACACCCGTACCGAAGAGGCTGCTACTTCTTTTTGACATTGCATTAGCATGAAAACAAGTCGTCCATGGCTATGCAGTTGAAGTGTTGAACATCGCAGCCAAGTTTGAGTGCGAGTGGGCCGCGGGAGATGGTACCAGTCGGACAAGTACGTGTGTCCTTTCAGCTCTCGTACACGAGTTACAACATGAGCACATACACAGTAACTTATTTGCAACACCTCGTTCTGTTGCAAATATATGTACATGCTTTATTCATACAATGAAGTGAGTGTCGTTCAAGCATCGATATGTTTTTACTCCGATATATTTTCTAAAATGTTTATACACATATACATTATAGACGTCAGAACGTTTGAGTAGGCAATGAAAAAATAAGAATAAGAAAACAAAATTTGTTAAATATAATAGAACAGCCTAAGTTAAAACAAACGGAATTTTTTTTTAAACATCACGCAACAAATTGAGTTAGAAGAACGATCTCACCATATCAACATATTTAATATTCTATTAGAATCGTTCAAATTTTCTGAAAACTAACTATTGATTGCGAATTCATCAAGTGATTCAAACAACGAGACAATAAAACAGCATTAGTGATGCCTGGAGTTCATCAAACACGTGATCACTTTACTCACTCCTGTAACGCAGTACCTTAGCCCTATACAACTCATACTTTTGATGGAAAGAATGTGTAACGTGAACAAAAACTTTTATATCAAGAGGGATATTTCCTTACATTTATGATGGTGGTACGAATTTTGAGCTGCTGAGCAGCGCAGGAACTCAATTTAAAAAGTGGTATGCTTTCTGTATAACTAAGGATTAACCATGACCTCTTCGAAGGTATGAAATGTGTACCACCACACTTGTAAGGGGTAAGTCCTGACTTCTGAGTCGTGACGTTCAGTGACGGTCTGTGTCGGTGTGTGACGGTATGTGCCGATCTGTGACGATCAGCTTGAACTCGTATCAAGTAACAGCAGCTGTGACTACTTAGGTCAGTAACGACGCGTTTGATAGTAACCTTCTGAGGACGTCTAGTTTTTACGGAACAAGACGCAGTTTTCGCCAGCCAGTGCCACTTCTTGCAGTGGAAACAGTTTCTGCAGACCTGCAACTATATCTGAACGGGCCAACAAGTGCCAGTCAGAGACGTGCCTGTCGTAAATACAGGATATATCATAACAATGTTCTCACTCTTTTAGTCACCACGGTTCATACACATTTTATACCTTTAGAGTGCTTTTTGTAATAGATACGTGAACAAAATTTGTTTTTTCAACGGTAATGATCCCCTGGTCATCATTAAGGATTGTTTCATCTGATCCAAGATTAATAAATACATGAAAAGAAAGAGTGAATTTTTACAAGTTCATACCTACAAGTCAGAGTACTCGCACCTGGTGACTATTCGTCTGGCAACATTGGCATACGTGAGCACTTAAATCTATGGAGCACTGCAAAATGTCACCTTTTAGTATATTTTCTGCATGTAATTAGTGAACATCAATACTTACATTGTTCACTTGCATAACTGAAAATTACCACTAATGAAAATTTGTAGCAAAACTTACGACTAAAAACAACTTATGTTAAGGTTACGCTAAAGTTAAAGTGACATAAGTATTAAAATTTTTGAAAACTTCCGTTTGTGCTACGACTTTTCTTCTGCTGCTGACAATTACAAAGCTCTTGTCTGAACGCACCATTTGATTTCAATTATGTGCTTTAAAACTTACTATCATCAATAAAAAATCCATTAAAAACATCAATAATCCAGGAATTTACCCATGAGAATAGCTAGGCTTTAATGTAAAAAAGTAGCGAGCCGTAGTTTCCATGTTTTCACTCGTGAAATCATTTTTTAGTTACTGAACTGTTTAGCGCTGTATGACATGCCCAATCCACCTCCATCAAACACACCCGGGGATTGCTTCATACAGAAGCTGAAACCAGGACAGACTGGAGAACAGAAGTTTTTTTTGCTACCCTTCATGCAGGGCCGCCATAGGGGCATGAGTGAGAACTATTTATAAAGCGCACTAATAATTTCAATTGAAAGTAGCATTCATAAGTAAACATTTGCTTAAAAATTCAGCCCGTTCAAGGCTATCTATTTGTAAGCTTGATACTAAATGCAGAGCACCGAGACCGCCCAATTAAACGCAGACAAGGGTAAAAATAATAATGCATACGGTAGGACTGATTGAAAGTGTCGGGCAGTACGGCTGAAATAGAAGGACCAGCAACGCCTGATCAATTTAGGCGATAACTGTGGCAGGCAGCAGCCCATAGGGTGATAAATCGGTTGACATTGATAAATGCTCAGCGGACCAGCTTTATCAGACCAGCTGCGGCTGTTGCACCAACTGGCTTAGCCATGCACCTCCAGTTCAACTGTACTGTAATACAGTTTCTTTTTTGACGCTGTGATGAGGGTGTCCGACGTCACAAAGATTCAAGTTCTGGTCCTCGTTAATACGCAAGTCAAGTCGCTGGATTGAGAATCTCTAATTCACTGGACTGGTAATGTGTGAAGGTTCTAAAACCATGATTGTTAATTCGCGCTTCTGGAGCTGATAAAGTGATGTTCTTGCTCTAAAATTTAACTTATCTAGGAAACGCGGCTGACAAAACTAACAAAACATAGCTCAAGTTAACGAACAATTTCTTAAGTGAAGTTAATTTATTCAACCTGATGAATGATAGCTGTTCTAATAGCACCTCAAGGCAAGGTAAATATTCAAAAATAAGTTATTTATGGCCATTTATGTTACAATAAATTCATGATATTATCCATCAATTACCTTCATCTATCGATGAATATATAAGCGTTATCTTCTTATTGACAATCCCTCTGAGGTCTTAAATGTATATAATTTAAAATATCAGAACATTTAACTAATGTAGGAGATATGGCCTGCTGTATTACCGTTCATTTACTCTTGTATCATAGAGGGAACAAAGTGAAGATTACCATAAAACTTCATTAAATTGCTAACAGTTTAAAGTATGTAATATCATGTTGGTAGATGTCTTTCATAAGGAAAAGCTTAAACTCCACAAATACACCATGTTCTACTTACATGTACGAGTTCACTCACGTACACTCTACAAAAATTGCATAGATTTAAAAAAACGCAAAGTATTCGGCAAGAGTTAAGGCCTTGTGTGAATCAGGAAGATTCCTAAGAGGTTATATTGGTATATAGTAATTTTCTGAACGTTTACCGAGCTAGCCTGTGTGACATGCCATCTCATGTCCTTGACAGCTCTGTCTGTTACTTCACCACAGTGGCAATTATTGCACTGCAATGTCAGTTACTGCATCACAGCTGAAGCTCACACACCAGTCAGCACTGCAACGATGGGTTGTGCAGTAGACACTACAGAGTACTCAGTGCACCATGAGAAAGTACAGATGTGGGCAGTGCAATTCTGTAAATACAACAGTAAACTCTGCAGTCTGAACACACAGAGCCTGAACACGAACAGCCTGTTTTACACGACGTCTCTCCTCCTCACAACACGCCACTTAAGCCTCCTCAAGCCATTAACAACACTCGAGGGCTGCACGGGACGCGTGCACCCTCGTGCCAAAGGCCCTCGACCTAAATCTAAAAAAGTCAGTCATCCACGACCTATTTACGTGCACATCAGGAGTGTGCACTAAAAATTATTCGTAAGAATTTTATGACGAAAACACTAATTTGAGAGTACATAAAATTTTAGTGAGTAGCATGCATGCTTTTGCCGATTCAAAAAATATATTTTAAGCTTCGATAGTGGTTTAAAAGGCGCGTTAATAGAATTTCAGCATCAGTTTAATTAGTCAAAATGTACCTTTGCAAGTAGATTATATCTCATCTCAACCAACTACTGGATGATGAAAACCACCTGGGCAGATTCTCCTTCTCTGTCGTATTGGGCTAAGTATCCAAACATCAGCTGGTAAGATTGATAAGATTCTGATCACAATATTGACAGTATTTAGAGTATTTTAAGCGCTCGTGCATGTATATTTTGCCCAGTAAACTGGTTTGAAGGGTCATTGTGGCTCTGCTCTGAGACCGTCTGCATAAGCTGAAAAAAGTTGTACATATCATGAGATGAAAGCACATTATGGTAAATACTTATTAATTTTGCCAACTTGATACCGTAATCTTGACAGTATTGTGAGCATTTATCATAGGACTAGATAGTTCTCGTGGAAACTCCACGGTTTAGATTTGACTAATTTGAAATTATCATAGAGACGAATGTATTAAAGATTTACGACGCATTATTGTATTTTAAATGACAATTTTGATTCAAATATTCGAATGATAGATTTTAAATTTTTTAAACTACAATTTTTTTAATTTTAGGAAGTAATGGGACAGACACACGGAGAGGAAAATACACTGTCCATTGTATAAGTGGATAAAACCACATTGAAGCAAATCCCATATATAATAATACACAGTTTGTTGTATGTTTCCTTGTTTGCTTGATTGCTTGGTTCGTCTCTCTGACACGCTCTTATGGATTTAGATAGGAGAAAATTCATCGACTGAATCACAAGATAAGATATCATGAAATTTCATCCCTAAATTGCAATGGCAAATATAGTTTCTGGAATATTTACTCGAAAGTCGAAATACTGCATTAAAGTTTTTGATCCTGTCGTACATAAGCTATTTTGTATATTTTTTCGGCTAAATTTCTTTGTAGCAGTTGAAACTTCGCGCAGAGTAGAGGCTAAATATTCGGAGTAGAGGCCTTTGGTTAGGTAGCTGCAGGTAGTCACGATACGGAACCCAGGACTGGGTCATCACAATTTTTTGTTCCCGTACACGACAGGGAAAACATTCGTTTAAAAGGTAGCATGGATACTCTCTTTTTCTACTTAATGACTGCATGTTTCTACTTCAAACTATGGTATTGGACCAGCACCTTTACATCGACTGTCTCATCCAATGGACACACCGTGAGTCTCTAAAAAAACGCTTCGTTTTGAAAAGTAGCTTGGTACTATATGATTTGATAGTATCCCTATTTTGAGCGTGGAACATGAATTGCTGTATCTTTGACTGAGTTTTAGATTCTCTCGTGTATAAACTATTTCGGATAGGTTTTGCCAGGAGGTGCCGGGAGCAACGTTTGCTCTTCTGCCTTAGTAATTTGCTGGAAGGAGGCTTTCCTCATCAATAAGTCAACTATTTACGGCAGCCTAAAATAATGAACAGAATATAGCTTTTGTCAATGGTAAGATGCTCCTGAATGGCCTTAATACTGTAGAACTAGGATATGCCATATAATTTACAAGTATGTTTTTTGGATACAAACTAAATTTGAAAAATTCATTAGAACAATGCAAGAAACACCAGAAGGAAGAAAACGCAGACTAGCACGCGAGAGGAAAAGAAGGCAAAGATCTCGACAAAGTACCAGTGATACGGCCAATGTTTGAGCCATGGATGCTAAGCTCAAGAAAAGAGCTATCTCTCAAAAAACTTACCAAGAACGCGAAGGAAGGATGGACCGTGATCGTGAAAAAAAGCGTCTAAAGAGGCAAACTTCGTCGAAAGAAAGCAGTGAAGAGAGAAGAAAAACGGATAATGCAAGAAAAACTGTAGTATGCGCTGCGATGACACAAGAAGAAATAGAAGAAAGGAAAATATTAGAAAGGGAAAGATTTGCCGAAAAGACAGCCCCGATATCGCAAGAAGACTTGAACAAAAGATGAAGAATTGAAAGAGAAAGGTTTCTGGAAAGGACAGCACAGAAAACCTGTACAAAAGGAGAAAAATTTAAATTGTTGAAATTGTTGTTCATTGGCGAGCACCACTGAAGTATTATTACGGAATCCGTGCCGTCATTTTCGACTGCTGGGTACACTTGTCTGCTTATATAATAGACAGTATATCTTTATCTCTCTCTTTCTGTGTGTGTCCGCCCCATTACTTCCTATATGTGACTAAATAAAAATGATTGAACTGAAATCAGAACAGGTATGCATGTCTTATAAGCATTCTATTGTTGATACCAAAAGTGCCAGATTACAATAAAATAAGTCGTATGTTTCTGCTATTAGCCTTCTTCCCCTACACGGCCATGCTATCGGTAAATAAGATAGAGAATGGAAGTTCTGTATATACGAGTATATATATATGAAAAATATTCAGGTTCTGATAGTAGCACAGGTAAAACTGAAAATATATTTTATTTCATAGATCCTTAATTTTATCACTTTTAAACCTCGGAATTCGCACAAGTACTATCTAGTCGATGTTATCGGTCGATAAGATTCAGAATGAAAGTTCTGTAAATATTCATGAAGAATATTCTTTCAAAACAATGATTCATCGTAAATCTTTAATACTTTAACCTTTATAATAATTTCAAATTAACCGAATCTAAACCGTCGAATTTTCACGAGAGCTATCTAACACTGATACAATTCCTCAACTTAAAATTACAATATTGACAGTACTTTCCGTATTTATAATACCATTTCAAGTAAATTGATAAATAGAATACGCACTTACTCAATTTAACATGTAAATCAAATCCATAATTAAGTCAAATTTGTTTTACTTAATTCGTGCCTGGAGTGTTCGGTGTAGCTTGAACTGTGTGCTCTGCATGGTTGCCTATTTTGAAGTGACGAAGATACGAGATTCATTGAACAACTTGAAAAGGTAGTACACATCCTCGTTCGTCGTTCATCCAATCAGAAGATAGCACTTAATTAGAACACGGCGGTAAGTCAGATTATCAGATAAATTAATTAGCAGCAAAAACGACTACCAAGGAAAGGGTCGCGACACCTTGTACTGTAAAAACGGCTAATTCAAATCAGGCGTTAATGAATATTCGCAATCCAACGTACAATTAATCTCAGTGAGAAGTGAAATTATTCGTGTTTGTGTCAAGAAATGTTTAAATAAGCAAACGCTAACATACGAGAGCTCGCTGTCGCCGACAAGCGTGGGATAAATTCTTATATACCTGAACACAAGACCGAGGCAAAGACTTCATAATAAATCGATCGTTGTTTAAAATGAAGTGGGAGCTGAACTTTCTGTTCCACCAGAGCAACGCTTTGATGCACCCGCTGCATATTCTTCCCACAAGGTAGGGACTATCTATATACTAAATGGTTCCCGTGGAAATTTCACAGTTTAGATTCTACTAATTTTAAATTATAATAAAGACGAACGTACTAAAAATTTGCGACGAATTATTATGTTATAAAAGAATATTTTACATGAATATACATATATAGAACTTCCCTCCTGTTTCTTATGTACCGATAACTTGGCCGTGTACGAAAAGAAGGCTGACAACGGGAAAAAATAGCGTATTTTATAATTATCTGGGTTCTTTGGCATTCACAATACAATGCTTATAAGGCATGTATACCCGTTCTGATTTCACGTGTTTTTATAAACAAAATTATTTCATTTGCCAGTGGGCGTCACTTTTCCAAAGTAGTTTCCACATTGAAGAGGAAGAAGGCTAATGATAAAAAAGGGCGTATTTTATAGGAATCAGACGCCTTTGGTATCCACAATTCAACGCTTAGAATACATGTATGCCCATTCCATTAAGAAGACAATACATAGCGTAAGATAAACACTTTATTTCATATTTTAGTTGTTTAGTAATGGCTTGTGTGAAATTAATTTCTCTTATCTAACTCACCAGTGAACGGGAGAGAAAATACTATTATACTCATTTAAAAATACTTACATGGCGTTTTTATTACATTGTTCTGATATGCGATAACTAAAGTAAGATCAGTAAAATTACCACAAGATTTGCTTCTCAAAATACAGAAAATAATTTCTCCAGAAGTACACAAACACAATTCTGTATGAACAAGATAAATAATTGTTCAGAACAAAATGTTGTGTTCGAACTCCACAGTGATGACACTCACGAGTGATGCATTAAGCTTGCAGGGACAATTATACATGTTAGGATAATTTACATGCATCGTCCCGTTGCATCGTCCCGTTGCATCGTCCCGTTGCATCGTCCCGTTGCATCGTCTCGTTGCTCATCCCAGATACGAAAAGAAAGATAAGAATAGAAGAAAACTGAGAATTAGTACATGAGACCGAGAAAAGGTGTACTGAGTCCCCAAATGACGTTTTAAGACCTAAGAAAAAACTAACTGAGCTCTAAAAAATACGTACTAACCCTACATCGAAGCTCCTGAAATCAATACCTCCTAAAATTAGTTGCTGGGAACACATCTGCGGATCCTGATGGTGATGTGTTAGGTTCACAAGAACGAACACTACAAGGCGGTCTCGAACTCTGCTTTTGTATGGCAGGTCAAGTACGCTGACACGTCCATCCCAAAATGAACTTTCACAATCTAGTCCGCTTGCAAGCTGCATCAAAATGTTGTGATCATATAATTCATGCTAGAATTGCAGTGTTCTCGAAGTCAGATAATTTCCAAATACCCTTCATATATATTACGATTTTTAAACAACACAAGTGAATTGAACTCTTTGAAAGACTACGTAGGGTTCAAGAGCTGCAACCTCAAATAGGATATCTACATACATATATAATAGACAATGTATTTCCATCTTTCTCTGTGTATCTGTGTGTGTCCGTCCCATTACTTCCTATCTATTACTGGAGAAAATTATTGAACTGAAATCAGAACGGGTATACATCTAGTATAAGCATTGCATTGTGGATACCAAAGGCGCTGGATCACTATAAAATACTCAATTTTTCTGTTATTGGCTTTTATTTCTTACACGACCATGTTATCAGTAAATAAGACGCAGTATGGAAGGTCTGTATATATTGCGGGAAAATTTTCACAGGTAAAATTGAAAAATGTATTTTATTTCGTAGACCCTTAATTTTATCACTTTTAAACCAACGATTATCAACGGGTACTATCTGGGCCATGTTTTCGGTAGATATGATGCAGAAAAGTAGTTTTGAATGAAATTAATACAAAGTATTCATTTCAAGCACCATAATTCGTTGTAAATCTTTAATGCATTCATTTTAATAATAATTTCAAATTAGTTAAATCTAAATCGTGTAGTTTCCACGGGAACTGTCTAGTGTTTATATAGAGATGAAGCAGGTATCCTCATCCGCAGATATCTGCATGATTTTTTAGATCCGCATACGTGCTATTAAATGCGTATGTCATGCAGATGTCTTGAATAATACATTATTATAGTAAAAAGGACATATTTTGTTTCATTTCGTAAATAATTGGAAACCAATCAACTAAACTTTATGCTGTGTTTAATAAATAGGTTTTGTAATGCTTGTATGACGCATAGGATCAAGAAAACTGATTTATGCTTGTGCAAGGGACAGACTGGGCGCAACAGGAGTGAACATGTAATGCGATACTGAAGAACTTTACCAAACAGATATTTCCAAAGAAACTACCACAATGATTGACAAATATCAAAGAATGGAACGCAGACAGAGGTCAGAAGATCCTCTCCTTTGTGGCGTACGAAGGCTCAGTCGTATCCTTCCCTCGCTACACTTGCTAGGACATACTTAGCCTGTCCCTCCAGCAGTGTAGCCAGCGAGCGCCTATTTAGTGGAGCTGGCATCATCTATGATGAGAAGAGATCTAGGTTAGCTCCAGAGTGAGCACAGAAACTCTTGTTTCTAAAACAACTTGCCTATAATTAGCTACAAATATTATATGCAAGTATAATAAGTAGCAGTCTTTTCTGAGTAGATGGGGGCTTGGGAAAGAGGTTGGTGAGGTGCATTTAAGTTGGGTCCTGGTCCGGCATCCTGGTAAGACATGATGAAGTCACTCAATACTAATACTTATAAATTTGTGCTCTTTTTGTAACAATTTTTCATTGCATAATTTCATTTATGAGCTCACTAAATTACTAAACTACTTCATTCATTAGTAGCATCCATCGAAGGAATTATTCCTTCCGACATTATAACTATTTTAATTCATTATCTGTGGGTGAAACTAATTTTTTCATAACTCTATATAAAAAAACGCAGAACATCCGCAGACACCGAAATTCAAAATCCACATCCGTGGATGTTGATAAATCCACATCCGTGGATGTTGATAAATCCACATCTGGTACATCGCTATGTTTATCGTTAACACAGATGTATTGTAAAGTATCTAGCAACAATTGGCCAGCTGTTGTGAGAGGCGCAGTGATTGGTCTGAACATTCCTGTAACTCTGTATTACATAAGCTGTTGTCGTCACAAAAATTCCTAACTTATTAAGCAGTTATGGTATGAAGATCCTAATCGACGCTTATTTTACAATTGTTTAAGGAATAACCAAAAATAACACATCCTATTGAAATAATTTGATTTATTAAGAAAATTAGCCCACGTACCCACGAAATGCACAATAATCAACGTCCACTCAATCACGAAGTCAATTAATGCAACTGATTTCCAATAAAAAATTATCCAATTGATGACCTTTGAAAATTATAAAGAATGTCGGCTCTAGAGCTCCTCGAAGCAGCTTTTGATCCTAAACATTGAAATAGTCATCTTTGTCATATTAATATGAGTTTCTTGCTTGCCACAGCAGGATGGCAGCATATTTCTATGGACACTCGCATGACTCAAGTTTTGATCTTTATTGAAGTCAAATTTATTCCACAATAAATGACGCAGTACACTTTCAGTACTGGTATTCTAAGCTGAATCAATTGATGCATAGTTATACACAAGATGTATTTTGTAATGAAGTTAATTGATGAGACGCTCGTTGTGAAAGCAGTATATACATAAAAGCGTCAATTTGAAGACAAGACGTAATTGGTGTCCTTGTATTTAGAGCCCGGACCCGGGCAGTGAAAGTGGTTCTCTTTAAAACAAAAGAATTTGAAGAAAGCGCATAAAAAGACAGTAGACCGCTGCGCAGAACGGGATCAAATCATCAGAACAACGCAGTACCCGCCTCAAAGTAATCTAATCTCTTCTATTGTACATGGAGGTTACCTGCTTTCGACTATCTCCGCCTAATTAAGAGCGCTCGTATCTGAAGAGAAACTGTCTCTTTCGGCTTCATTATGAGGGCGAGGGATATTTATTGGTGCCACAGTTGACTTTAGTGCAAATCAGCAAATTCCAATCTAGATTGAAGCGATTAAAACGAGTCTAATGAGCGCAGAGCCGAGAGGCAGATGGCAGCCCGCATCTCGTCTGTGTTGAGGCCTACAGTTACCAAAAGCGTTGGGTCTGTCGTGGCAATCGTGCACTTCGTGGAAATTGCTATTTTTGAAAGCCATCAATAATGCACGGAACAGTAAATGAAACTCTAGGTGACAGAAAAAAAGCTCGGCTGCCGAAGTTAGATCCTGAAGCCTCTACGTTTACGCTGATTTTGTAAACCATAAATAATTTATTTCTTTGTTGTTATGACGCAAGCATAAGTTTGTAAAAAATAATGATGCAGTCCTAGATTCTAAATCCGCATACTTTCCGAATGACAGCTTATGAGCTGCAGATGTAAATTAGGCCGATGCTTGTCAATTTCTTGAAAATATTCTTTATCAATCCAGCAACACGTCAAAGGAATCTCTACATATAATTAAATCCAATGTTTACATATTTATATTTCGTGTCCCACCTGACTGCTGAATTAGTTAGGGGGCATTAATTGGAAATGAGGCATTACTAAGGAGCTCAAATAGAGTGTTTATTTTAGCCTAAGTATTTAATTCTCAATGGAACGGGTTATACATGTAATGTAAGCATTGTATGGTGGATACCAAATTCACAGGATTACTATAAAATACGCCATTTCTTCCGTTATTAGCCTTCTTCTCCTTCAATGTGAAAACTCCTTCGCAAAGCTCGCGTTCACAAGGAAATCGAACGAAAAAATTCAGTAAAAAACGTGAATTTTTTTCACTTGTAGATTTACTAGTGAGTGTAATAAACATGTACTGTTTTAACAAAGTAAGATACAAATAAGAAATTTATTAGTTCCATGAAGTTTATGGTGGAACTAATGATGAAATTCAAAATAAGGGTTATGATAAAGCTTATGATAATGTTTATGATAAATGTAATGACAAAGTTTATGATGAAGTTTTTGTGAACCTAGCCAACATTCTTCGCTGCCCAGGTGAATGTAGGGAGCTGTAGGGTGAACTTGAAAAGCCAAATTTTGATGCACAAGCCAATGATTCTCGTGAGAGACTTCTCCCATCGAGGGCAAAAAGTCACTGATGAGAACTAGCATATCATTAAAAATTCTATTTTTAATAAAGTTTTTGAGCATTGCTCATATTTCACAATCACAGTTGACGAGACCAAGAGTTGTCACTACTCAGGCATGCAAGCAGTGGCTGTCACTACCTGGGCATGAAAGCAGTGGCTGTCACTACCTGGGCATGTAAGCAGTGGCTGTCACTATCCAGGCATGTAAGCAGTGGCTGTCACTACCTGGGCATGCAAGCAGTGGCTGTCACTACCTGGGCATGCAAACAGTGGCTGTCACAAATAGTTCAAAGAAAATAATCCTAGTCACACTCACTATGTACACATATCGTGTGAATACCTACACCACTTCCCTTACTAGAAGTATTTAGAATGTAGTTTGGAGTTTAGTTTCTCTAGCTTAATATACCTGAACTTCAATCTTCGTTTTGACACACGTGTACAAATAATTATACAGCATAGAAGCGCAAACAAGAAGGCAATCACCTGGTGGATTTCAGAGCCCGTAACTCTTCCGATGCTATCACTGCAGCTACAAGTCCACAACAGCTCCCAGAACTGGAAGAATTGGGTCTTAAGGTAAGCCATCAATTCCACAACTTCAGTAAATCTCAACAACATTTTACCATTAATGCAGTCGTATAATTTTGGTGTACTTCAGCAATGCAAAGTCCACTTTTTATAGCAGCAAACCCCGCTGTGCAACTGCATCGTGTGTGATCACAAAGTTAGATTTTGATACTAGTCGCTTTTTCTTCAGTTGATTCATTTAGCGGAAATCTTGTTGCTCCACGGTAACTGATACAGTTGCACTCTCAAGTTGATGCTTTATGTATTCTAAAGCAGAGATTCCTTATGTTGCTTAAAAAATCGTGAATTTTCTTAAAAATTCAATACTGCATTATAGACATGCTCGAGTCGTACTTGTGTTTGGAGCACAATCCTGTTGAAAATCAGTAAGTCCTTGCCCATTGAGTAAAAATGCAACAGAATAACATCCTTTCATCTTCAGGAAGTGAAACTGCCTGCTATTAATATAATGAGTATGAGGCAATTAATGCTATTAATATTTTATACCTCATCCCAAGTTTTATAACTTTATAGTCGAGTTATCGTTGAGCTAAGGACACAACTAGCGTCATTTTAGGTTATTAACTTAACAGACTATAAAATTCTTAAAACTAAGAACATGAGAAGCAAATTCATGATTTTAAACTTATACAACTTCATTTATTTTCAAAGTTTTAAAATGAGCACTTTGCTCCTTGACATATGAACAATAAATAAATACAATAATCTGCATTTAAAAAACACATCAATATCACCTTTATTGCCAGTACTCAATTTGTTGTATCATTACTTTCTATCTCAAGGACTTTAGTGAGAAAAATCAAGATTAATCGTCTATGTGAGCCACATAAGAGGAGTCAGAACGCCATCCATCAGAGCTCATAAATTTCAATAAGCCTATAATGGGCCGAACAATCATTTTGCCGGTATTGCAATTTCAAATATGACAAGACCATACATTTCAGTACCCAGTTGCTGACCACATAGATCACTCCTGCTTGGAGCACGCGGAGTGCAACGCTCCGTTAGAGACGAGAGTTACACTGAACAAGAATCTCAACAGCAGAAGCCAATTAACGCTCTCAGTCCATTTGATTTCTTGGATGAAGGCAAAATGATGCGTCAGATAGCGGCCAGGCAAAAAGAACTATTAATCAAGGCAAGCTTTTGATCTAAAATAAGAAAGGTAACCCTACAGGGCCCGTGGGGAAGTTAATCCTACGGGGCCCGTAGGGAAGCTAATCCTACGGGGATCAGTGAGGGGAGGCTATCTTAAGGAGTCCCGTGAAAGGAGGTAACCTTACGGGGCTAGTGGGAGAAGTAATCCTACTTGTGCCCGTGAGGGGAGGTAACTTTAAGAGGGCCCGTGAGGGGAGGTAACTTTAAGAGGGCCCGTGAGGGGAGGTAACTTTAAGAGGGCCCGTGAGGGGAGGTAACTTTTAGAGGGCCCGTGAGGGGAAGTAATCCTACGGGGTGCCCTGAAAGGAGGTTGCCCTAAAAGGCTCTTGAATGTTTTTACAATTGAAGAAGTAATTTTTGCCGTTCACCCTCAGCAAAAGTTGGTGTCCGAGTTAACTTCCTCTCTCAGTCATTGCTACCAACATTCATCACGAAGCTAACATTCCTGCCTATGACAAAAGAACTCACTGTGATCAAATGCTACTCGTGTCGAAGTCCTACCTACCTCCTGTTTTTCGAGTTTGGTCTACAAAAAGAGAAAAACATTTAAAGTTGATACAAGTCATTTATGAAGAACATTGAATAACTTGTAAAAACATATTGTAAAATTTTGAATTATGTTATGATCACCTGTCAAGCAAGTTTCTTTACGGTGGATGAAACTGAAGTAAACAAGCCACAAAACTTGACTTTGTTCCCACTGTGTCACGACCACGAGCGCGGTCACGCCGACGCTCGCACAGATCGCCATGCACGCAACTGGAAAGGAATTGTTTTCTTGCATCGCATGTTTCCCTCGCACGTTTTGCAGGTGAGATGACTTCCAAATAAAGGTTGTGCAGCTGTTGGTTGCCTCGACGCAGTGACGGATATTGAAGCAGTCACCACTGCACCAACTCAAGCTTAGCAGGTTTTTTCAGTCGACGTTTTTCACCAAATGTTGTTGTTGATCGGAATTCTGAAGTCGGCTATACGTAGAGAAAAATTTTGTGAACAGCAAACTACAGTACGTAGGTGTTTGCTATTAGTTTTTCCACTCATGGCTTCCAATTGGCAAAAAAGAATGTATACCATTGCGATACAAATTAAGGTCATTTGTGATATTTTTTGTAGGATGAACAAACGGAAAAGCGAAATAAGTTGCACTTCAAATTTTAGATAGTAAGGAAATAGCTCCAGTATGTCTCAAGTTGCTAAAGTTCTTACGAAGAATCCACTACCTGTAGTCGGTGCCTTTATTGCACTTATAATCAAAATGAAGCCTTTACAGCAGCTATAATCAAGGTAAAGCCTTTACAGCAGCTATAATCAAGGTAAAGCCTTTACAGCAGCTATAATCAAGGTAAAGCCTTTACAGCAGCTATAATCAAGGTAAAGCCTTTACTGAAGCTATAATACACACAGGTGAACGCTTTACAACAGCTATAATACACACAGGTGAACTGCTTTACAGCAGCTATAATCAAGGCTGGACAGCTAATCAATCAACTGCTACTTTATAGAACAGTGGGGCTCACAAAGGTCCGGTCATATCAAGTAAAAACAAGTAACCAAGTTAACCAAGTTAACAAGTAACCAAGTAACGTGTAACCCAATAATAAGCAACCAAGAGACATGTAACCCAATAACAAGTAATCCAAGTTAACCAAGTTAACAAGTAACCGAGTTACGTGTAACCCAATAATAAGCAACCAAGAGACATGTAACCCAATAACAAGTAATCCAAGTTACAAATGACCCAAGTAACAAGTAACTTAAGTAACAAGTAACCCAAATAGCAAGTTACCCAGGTAACAAGAAACCCAAGTAACTAGTAATCTAAGTGACAAGTAACTCGAGTAGCAGCAGTAACCCAAGTGACATAAAATAGTAACACAAAGGACACACAGTAATAAGTAACACAAATAATAACACATGTAACAACAGATAACACAAGTAATAATCAGTTACAGCAAGTACCAGCACGTAGCAGAAAGTAACACAAGTAACAGCAAGTAACACAAGTAACAGCAAGTAACACAAGTAACACAAGTAACAGCAAGTAACACAAGTAACAGCAAGTAAC